>OMNW01031238.1:3678-47589 GCA_900303245.1 Selene dorsalis | reverse complement strand
GTGATTCATAACAACATATTGGTGGAATGAAGGAGTTTCACAGCAGATAATGTCTTATTTAGATGCTGCATCGTTGCCCCACAACTCCCGTTATATGGATATACGTAGATCACGAGGTGGATCTAAATATCTTCCGAAGGACTCCAGGTTACACCAAAGTTGTTCGGGTGAGTAAATGAACATACTTTATGCTAGAAATAAGGTCCAGGTTGCAAAAAACGGAACTTCTCCTTTAAAGTGCACATCCACACTTGTAAGAGCTCAGCTGAGCTCAGTAACATGGTACAGCCATCTTCCAGCGCGTAGATCCAGATTATGTGACAATGGAAATGCGCGCAAGGCAAGGCCACGCAATTGACTTAAAGTTCCGGGACATCTGGGTTTTTTCCCCGCATTTAATTTTTTCACTATCAATATTGTACTCAGTAATGTGGGCGGGTTCAAATGTAGTAAAGTAAAATACTTGGGGTCAAATGTACTCGAGTAAAAGTAAAAATTACATATTTCAAAAACTACTTCGAAAATTACATATTACTCATAAAAACTACTCAATTACAGTAATGTGAGTAAATGTAATTCGTTACTTTCCACCCCTGCTCAGAGCTCTGGTATCCGCCTATAAAGACCATCTGTTGTTATAATGTATTAGTAATTCATTTGATATAGTAAACAGATGTGGACTCAGTCGTGTCCCTTATTAAGACTTAACAAACTGACCAAACAGTCTGATGACTCCGTCAGCAGCTCCGGTCACCAGCAGGTTCCCATTGTGGTTGAAGGCCGTGCAATTAATGGCTACTGGTTCAGGTTCTAAAGAGAACTGAAGCTGAGAGACAGACAACAGGGATTACAATACAGACACAGGCAACACAGTCCGTGATCACATTGAAAATCGCTAATATTTTCAAATAAACTTAGAATTAATCATAAATTTTGAGGACTAAGAAACATTTAAAAGCACAAGAAGTTCCGTAAAATGATGAAGAAATGTCTGAAATTCTATTTCTATGTCAGTAATTAAATTGGAGCTCATTTAAGTCTTTGACCTACTGAAGTTCTGTGTACTTAAGGTAAGGTAAGGTGTTTCCTCAGGTCCCTTCCACTGAAACATGCATGCATGACACTCAGGTGGATTTGATCGATTCCTCAAAGGGTTAAATGAACTTGCAACCATAGTTCACCTGATATAATATATATAGAGACTGATCCTCAGGTTTCTGGCATGTCTTTGCTTAAGTAGAACGGTGATGACAGTGGGAAAAGGGCCTCAAAACTAACTCATAGTCAAATAGTTGTTATGTTTCAGCATTAAACCATGATGAGACCAAAGGATTCTAAAGGACAGTGTATGGACTCAGACTCCAACAGAAATTCAATACATCAGGCTTAGATCCCTGAGAGACTGCTAAACACAAATTGCAAAATAAAGAACACAAACATTTATGGTGAACTGAGAAACACCAGCGTTTCCCACCTTTGTGTATAGCATGAGCAGCATGACAGATCTCCATACCGTTGTGGAGAAGGACTGATCCACACCACAACTCTTTGCAAAGTACCTGCTTGCTAATGGCTGAACCAGCTGGTTGATTACCTGCTGTTTGACAGTCTTGGTGTCCCAGAGCAGCAGCTGTCCAGACACCGGTATAGGAAGTCGAGGGGCAGACTCGACACTTCCAGATCGACCGAGAGCTGCCGCCGAACACACAAAGGATGAGCCGCTGGGACTGCAGGCTAAAGATAAGATACTGAGAGACAGAGAAACGTCACATTATTATCTGACTGTGTAGTTCAACAGACAATATTATCAACTACTACACGGCAACATGTAAAACTTCTGGTCAATATTAATAGTTCTACCAATTCTTTTCAGCCATGCTAGCAGCTATTAGTGTTTAGTGAAATCTCTTGACCACCATATTCCCTGCTGATGAATTGTATTTACTCTAGTGATGCTCTAACTTTGTTTACTTTTTGTACTTGATGCTCTAAAACTTCACATTTGCATGTTCAGATTGTCACTGTAAGCATGTTAACATGCTCCTACACAGCATTTGGTGAAAACTGTTAGCAGGATGGCTGCAAATGTCCAAAAATAACTATTGCTACAATCCACTTAAATTATTTCACAGGAGCCATATTATCTGTATGTGACAACCACCTTGGAATAAAGAATGAACAGAATAAGGGCCTTTGTGTTTTTCATCATCAGCTACATACAGTGCAGTCACTTTGTACAGTACCGTGGATGAGTTTCATCAATGTTCATCTCATAAAGATTCTTCTTGGCATCAGTATCATACAGCCGCACTGTGCCAACGCCACTGCCTAGCAACAACTAACACACACGCACACACAGAGGGAGAGAGAAAGAGAAATTTGATTAGGTTTTTGTTTTGTTTTATTTCATTAGCCTAACTGGAGATTTATGCTTGCCTTTACTATGACCTACTGCCCAAATCTTCACTTTGAATCGATGTAGTCATGCAGGGTTTTGATGATGGGAGCTTATTACCCACAATGTGACTGTGGGAGAAGTCACAGAAACTTACAGGTGTCTGTGACTGGGTCGGTAAGAATATTTAAAATATGCAAACTGAGACTGGACCAATAATTTTATCCTGTGACCTGTGACATTTACTTTGTGTTTACACGTTAATATTCTACATTGTCTGTTTTTTTGTCTTGGGTCTTCATGTGTATGCTTAAGTACATACAAGATTTGTATGAGCATGTTAACCAAATTGTGCTTGATAACAGAACAGAAGAATCACCATTTATTTCATTTTAGTAATCAGGTTATTCTCTAGGATCAGAATTTCGTTGACGACTGAAATCGATCATATAAAAGCAGTTTCTGTCATCAGGTTTAAGTATAAACAGAAACATGACTGGTACTGATAACCCATGGTGTGTAATTTCTGCTGCAAATCCAAAAATATATAAGATACATCCAGTGGTTTGTCCATGTTATACCTTTACTCTCTAAGCTGAGTAAATGTTCGTACCAGTCTGTCAGGTTTGGTGGCCCACTCCAAAGACAGCAGTGGAGACTTGGACATGATGGTGGCTTTAGTCTGTATGATGGGGTTGAATGACCACACCTGATGAAGAAAAGGAGGAAGAAGACTTTAACGTATGTTTAAGTTAGTTGTGCATTTGTTGAATTTTTTCTATGTTCGTGAAACCTCATCAGACAATGGTAGAGATTCACCTTGACAACTCCATCCACATCCAAACTGGCAACTCGACGACCAGAACAGTCAACCCTGAAAGAGAAGAAGATCAGCTTTTGTTTTTCTACTGAAAGTCCAGCCCAGCTGTGAAGTGGGAGTCCTGGTGACAGACCTGCAGTGCATGATGGAGGAGTGGTGCTCTCCATATTCCTCCTGGCTGAGTTTGATGAACGGCTGTTCTGCAGACAGACCTCCTCCCTCTGCTCCTCCTCCACAGCTCCTGCTGCTCGTGGAGGAGGCAGGTTCGGGGGGTTCACTGCACGACTCTGCAGGAGGCTCCATGTCTCCAGGCTCCCCCTTCCTCTCTGGTGTCTGAGGAAAACACATTGAAAGCATACAGTTAGGACACGTTTACACATAGCTGGGTATTTACAAAAACGGATATTTCCCCCTCTACGTTTTCATTCACTTCGTTTTCAAAAATCTTTTCATTTACACAAACCCACATAAATACGCCATTATGAGCTGCTGTGAGCATGATAAACCTATAGGCAGCAGTGTCACGAGGCATAGAGCCATACCAGCCAATCAGAATGCTGGAAAAACAGCACAACGAATGACACAGGTTACTCCCTGTTCCTTCTAAGATGGCACGGGGTAAACACAGGTTGCACACATGATGCAGATGCATTTTCTGTCGCATACTGTGAAATTGTGAAGCCTAAAACTCAGTTTCCCTCTGTCTACATGCAAACATGAAAACTGAGTTTTTCCAAATCTCCACTTTGGCCAGAGTTTTCAGATACTATATATTCGTTTTCACTGACTTGAAGCTCTGTTTTCGTGTAAACAAAAGGCCAAAACGCATGGCAATATCACAGGTTTTGCTTCTGGAAACATCATTTTATCAATCATTTTAATGAAACAGAACAGGGATAAGACTGAGTCACCAAACAGGTCTGATGGCCCAATGTCAACAGAATCACTCTTCAGGTACCTGCTGTGGTGGTTTAGAGAAAAGCTCCTTCCTCTCTTTCTCATGGTCCTGGATTCTCTTGTGTCTGGGATGTGACAGCTGATTCCCTGATTGGTTTGTTGACTGTTGGGACTGGGTGCTGGAAGATTCACTACTTGGTGCCTGGCTGGCAACAAGCTTCACCTCCTTAGTTTGGACCGTGTCTTTTGACTTTGCAGACTAGGAAAGACAAATTAATTTTAGATACAGAAGATCTTACATCAGGACTCTGGCTGCTAGAAGAGACCATCAATGTAGAAAGACAACTGAAATTTCTGTATATTCAGTATATAGCGACACAAGTGACTGAACGTAAAGATGAACAACATGATGGCCTCTTAAACATGAAGTCAAAAGATCTTGATCGCCTTCTGGTGGCTGGCAGCTGCACAGGTTATTAGCCCTGCCACTTTCATGCTAGTGGAAAAAATATGAGCCCAACTAACAAAAGAACATATCAGAAGCATCTTCCAAGACATAAAGGGTTTGTTTTCAATGACGACAGCTGTGATTGGCTAATAACTGAGTCAAGAGGCCATATAGGCGGAACCTCGATAGCATGGCTCCACCCCTGATCATTACTGTACAGACCCTGGTCCCAAATAACTTGGAGTGCAACATGGTGCCATCTGTTTCCAGATATTTTTGGCTTAATATTTGTGGAGGGAAGTGGAGACGCGTCATTCATCTTTCATCTTAAAATAAATGCTAGAAAGCCACAACAAAAGGGTGTGGTGCTGGTGATAATGTGACACACAGAGACATAGCCAATCAGACCAGCCAATAGCATACATCGGTTCTCACAGATTTAGAATTTCTCGTTCATTTTCTCATCCTGATGTCACTGATTGATGGTAAACCTTCTAAATCCTCTTTCACGTTAGGGAAAAGTAGTGCTGAACTTTTCCTGACTTTGTATTTGTACAGAAAAGTTGGGAATTTTCCCACGAACAATACAGTACTGCAGCTAACACACTCCAGAATGCTGACTGCTGATCAGACAACTGTTTTTCCAATTGTCCAATCAACTTCTAGGGAAGTTCAGTTTACTGTTTTCACCTGACTAGTTGGCGGGTCCTTCCGGCTCACCACCCCTTGGTTTGGCGAAGACCCTGCAGCAACCTGAGATGGTTTCCCTGGTGTGCGTCGGCCCTGCGGTAGGAATGTAGAGAAGAAGTTTCTGGAAGGAGTGGTGGTGGTGCTGACAGCTCGCTGGCTTGACACCAAGTCCCTAGAAAGAGGGGGAAGCAAGAACCAAGGGTGAACAAGTGTAACAACAAAACTACTAAATGAGAGCAAACCAAATCCAAACTGTAATGGAGACAAGACTTTAGAGTCTACTCCTACCATCTGAGCACTTTTTTAAAGATTTCTATAAAGCTTCCAAAAGCAGACAGTGTCCTAAAATATCTCCACAACAGAACAAGATATTCATGATTCTCACACTCCAATTAGAAGAATCCACCAGCAGAACAACAGAAAGGCAAAGGTGTGGAGTTCTACCTTTTGCAATGCACTGTTTATGTGAATGTCCTACACATGCTTGAAGGTCATGATATGACGTATAAAAATCTTGTTTGTCCATGTTTTGCTGCTAACTTTTAGGCTTCAGACCTGCTGTTGTCCATTTGCCTTGTCATTAGCCAGGTTTACATCCCAATGGAGCACAAATACAGTTATCTAAATATTAGTTGTTTCATCACAATGAACAACCAGTGGTATAAATTCTCCAGCATGTTTCAGTTCAGCCACTGCTGTAGAAGAGGGCACAACCAAATAGAGACTGTCCAGCTGAAAATAGTTCTGCTTGCTTCAGGCTTTCATTAGAGTAACTTTACAGTCTCCTCCATTCTCTTTAAAGATCTAATGTTGTGATGTTCCTTTTTCTTCTTCAGTGGTACAGGTGTTTCAGTGGATGTTTAACTTTTATGTTTCAGTTTCAAGTTTTCCTGGTGAAGCCAACCTGGTGTTTTACGCTCAAAATGAAAATGTAGCTAAAATGTAGATGGGAGCACAAGCACTGATTCTACTGACACGAGTGCAAAGCATGTCCTTGAAAAATAGGTGGATATTCTTGACTTTAAGACAAAAGGCTGTGCTTAGTGAACAACTGTAACAGGCATGATAATATGCTAACCAGCTGGGAGCACAGTAGTGCTAGTGAGAAACATGAGCTCCTCCAGCTCAAGACAAAGAGGGTTTAAGCTATGAACTGCAGTGTCTCCAGTCCAGCCAGGGACCACTGCTGCATGTCGATTCCCATCTCTACCTCCCCTCCAAAGATACTGTGATGGTCTTGGTTTTGGCATCACTGAGTGCTGAGACAGCAAAAGCTTTAATAACATACAGGCATGATGTCACTTAGCTCAGTGACATGTTGGGTTTTATTGTAACATTAAACAACTCTTCATTTGATCAGCTTTCTGTTTCTGGCTGGATTACGGTCTTTTCCTCTTTACATCTAGCACAACATTTCTATTGGTCCAATAATTTGGTTTATTTGTTCATTTTTATCAGGTGTTATTTTTCACTTCTTTTTTTCTTAACAAATTTTCCTATGATACAAGTCCTGTGATGTAAAACCCATATGTTTTATGCTGCTCCATGGGAAGCTTCAAGATGATTTTATTTTATTTCAAATATATATGATGTATATAATCTGTTTTTCCAATAATTCCTATAGAAAACATACAATATAATGCCAGGATACTTTGAAGACTCTTTAAACAGAATCTTTGAAGAGCAGACTGCCCATGTTACAACTGGGGATCATCATTTGAAAGGACAGACAGTATCAATTAAACAGATACGCTGATGACATTAAACTCTATATGGTAAGTTGAGCCTGACAGGAAGGTAAACAATATAACTAAGTGTATTTTTTATGCTGTATCTTTGTCCTCTTTATCCTCCCATGTTTTATAATTTCTATTCAACTATCATGATCAAAGTGTAACAGGCTTTCAACAGAATTTCAAAGGTTATTAGATTAAATTATCCATTATGTCATTTCTGCCCAGAATAAAATTCTAACCATCACAGCTCCTGCAGCTGCCCAGACAGTTCTCACACGATGGAAATAATTGCCCTACACTGCTCATTAGAGTAGGCTGTCACACTGCTGTAGTAGTGTGGATGGTGGATGACGTTAGCAAGCTCATCTAGTCCTGATAAGCCAACGTTAGACTTTCAAAGATGCTGAAATTATAGATGTAGATAACATTGTTTCCTGCAGACTACACTGCTGTACTGTTCCTTTGACTGCTGTAAACCAGAGGTGGAAGTTTTAAAACGTCTAAACAAGAACAAAGAAACACGAAGTTCAATGGATTTTCTTTATTTCCATTTGTTTTGGCTCTTACTGGGTATAATTAGATTAAAATATAAGTTAAAAGGACAATTATTTAGCTTTACTTATATAATGGAATTGATTGTATATAACTGTGTCATGAATTTTCCATGCACATTAAAATCAAAGCATTCCACTGCAGACTGCAGTTATTAAAGAGAAAAATAGAAAAAAAAAATCAGGGCATTTTCACACCTCTACATTTGATCTGGTTGGTTCGGGTCTCACGCTGCATTGAGGGGGTGCACCAAAGAACTTTTATGTCTGACATGTTGATGTCTTGTCCCTATCGCCTGTGTATGCTGCATCTCCCTACACTTGACATTGATCAGTTTGTAAACCGGCATGCGTATAACAGTTGCATCACCAGAGCTCTCCTCAATTTGCTGAAATGTCCTGGCAGTACAGCTGCTGCACCCTGTCATAAAGTACTGTACCCTCCTCATTCATATGAGCCTCTGTATGAATATGTGTGACAAAAAAAAAGTTGGTTCGCAAAGTAGCAATCTAGGAATATGGAGTTTGGATTCAGATGAACGTCCTCGTCATGCGGACGCTTTATTGGAAAGAAAGGAGAAGATGACTGGGAGCTACGCTGCAAGCCCTGGCTCTGCATTGGGAGTGACCAGTGTAGTGTGTGTGATAATGTGTGTAGGCTAACCACCGCAACTTCTTGTTAAAGGTTCAAAAGTCGAAAAAAGAAGCTCTCGCACTGCAAAAGTCCAAACCAGGGTTTAGTTTGGTCCGGGCAAAAATTTGGGGTCTTTGCTCCAGGGGAGCTTTCACGCCCGTAAATTTGGTTTGAATCAAACAGAAAAGTCAGAAAGTCCGGACCAAACAAAGTCGTTGTGAAAACCCCCTAAAACAAATGAATGTGGTAATAAGGAGAGAAATATAACTGACCTTTTAGCAAGATTTAATTTTGTTATAACACAATAAGGGCATCCAAATGAGGATAAGTAGTCAAAAATATTTTGTTTTTGACTTTTTTGATCCTTGTTTGAGTTTTTTTATTTGGGCATTTCGAATCTTCCAAAGCACTGAACATGCTCTGCCAATAAAATTAAGTTGCTGCACTTTCAACTAAAACCACTTTTGCTACATTGGTATTAATTGGAATATAGATTCCAGACAACCCAGTCTACAGCGATCTTTTAAAAAAAATGGATCGAACTGACAAGAAACAACAATTCATTAGGTGAATTGTTTATTTGGCAACATCAACTGCATTACAGCACACAGCATGTAACAGCATAAATACAGTATCATTAACAATAAGTTAGTTAAAAGCCTTTTAAATATATATTTTAAACGAATGATCACATAATAAATCTACAGTTTTAACTGCTTCAAAGTACCTGATTCATTCTTCCAAAAGTGACTGTGGGATGGAGATAGGAGGTTTCACCCTGTTAAAACCTCACAAGTCTTGAAAAAAATAAAAATAATAAAAAAATAAACTCACCTCCGTCCTGTCCCTCATCATCATAATCTACTGTCTACTCTACATCTTCATCTAACAATCAATTCTTATTGCACGGTCACCTTGTTCTGAAATTTCAGACATACAACTCTGAACTCAAATGATCACTGTAACTTCTTAGTTACAACTCCAAGCTTTACCAACCATCATTCAGCAGGAGGCTGGCCATGTTAAAAATTCCTAAAAATCAGCTAAGAAAAGGTTTGATTCCAAACCACAATTAACGTTTTAAATAAAATACCAGGAAAACAAATGCAGTCAAGGCAGTGAGGTCAAATTGAAAAAAGAGGCGAGCATACTGAAACACTTACATCAGAAATATGCAAGTCCTTCGATTGGTGGTAAAAAAAAAAAAAAACTTTTTACTTTTTACTAACTACCAGGAAGAAAATCAGTAAACTGCAAGGCAGATAGAAATTCAAATTTAAAAGACTACTTTGATAGAGGATGTAAGATAGCTGCCACCTGTAACGCCTAACACACAACAAAGCTCCTGTATTGTAAGTGCTTTAACTCAGCAAACAGAAATCATATACCTGATGATCTTTGTGACTTTTTAGTTTATGATATATAACACTTCCATGTTGGGTGCACAGAGGGAGTCAGGGGGATCAGGCATGTTATGAACTTTCAGTCCAATAAATAAGTTTGGTTAAAAGCAGATGTTGTTGACTGTCTTGTAAAGACTTGACACAACAAACATGTTTAAAAAAAAAAAAAAAAAAAAAACGGGACAGAATGGCAGCCATCTTTGTTGTAGTCATTTCAAAAGTAAAGACAATGATGTTAGTGTCTCACAGCTCAGTGTCTCCCAGTCGGTCCATGTTCTGAACATACGCTGGCAGTTTGTGGTGGACCATTTCATCTCCTTCCCTCTGGTCCCGGCTCTCCGTCTGCAGGGCAAACAGCTGGACGAGAGGGGAGAAGAAAGAGGGGTCAGATATCATCCATCCATCCATCCATCCATCCATCCATCCATCCATCCATCCATCCATCCATCCATCCATCCATCCATCCATCCACTAAAGATTTGACTTTTTACCAGGGGTCAACTTATGATCAGCATGGCCAATAATATCAGCTGATACTTGGCATTTTTACGATAATCGGTATCAGTTGCTTTTTTTCACAGAAAACCAAATAAATGTCTAATAAATGTATTTTAAAAAGTGCTCCTTTGGCTCTGATGCAGCGTCTCTCTGCCTGAAGTCACCACTCTTGGCTGTGGAACAATGTCCCGCCCACAGTGCCCCACTGAACCAAGAGCCAAGGTACTGGAATTTGTGTTAATCTACAAAACATTTTAGTCTTTTCATCACAGATTTTCACAGTGTACAAAAAAACAAACAAACAGTACACTGTACTCAGTCTAATCAGGTGCGTTGAATTTAAATTTTGACACCAAAATGTTCATTTTCACTGCAAATGAATATCAGTTCTAAATATTGGTTATTGGTCTTCTTGATTACTAATAATTGGTACTGGCCCCTGAAAAAAACATATTGGTCGATCTATACTTTTTACAGTGCTGGATAAGACTTTTTACATGCGACTTCTTAACAAGTTTTTAGCTTGACAGCAACAGCAGATCCAGCTCTGTACTGACTGACTGAGTGAGTGAGTGATGAGGTTTCACCATGGTTGGTTGGCCTGTCAGGTAAAAACACCTAGGAACAAAAACACTGCAACTTTTTGGACAAACCACTCTGTAGTGTTTGGGTGACAGACAGACTGACACCCAGACACTTGTCTCATCTCTGACCCCTGTTTTTCAAGTTATTTGTGTTGGCACATGCTCCATCTGCTGTGGTGGTATCTCCCTGGAGGAACCAAGTTGCTAATGTCACTGCTGCACTTTGCACTGTGTCAGTCTTCACGTTGGTTCTTACCTTCCGGGCTAGGGCAAATTTATGAAACTTTCATTTTATTTTTTTAGCCTATTAGCATGACTCGACATAGTGAAGCAACAAGTTGCACAGACTGTATGATGACCATGTCACTTAGTTGATGTCATTGTCCTTGTTTTTAACATTCATTTGTCTTTCTATGCGCACTATGTCTGTATTCTATTTCATGCTGGATGTCATGTTGCACTATGTGCCCGAGACAAATTTTCCTTCTGGGACAATAAAGTTTACTGGATCTGATTAGATGAAAGTTGTCAGTATGCAAGTGTGAGGTCAGACTCTCCATCCACAGACCACACAGCAGCTGTCATTAATGAACAGAGACACACTGATTACTTGTTTTGGCCAGTTCACTGGCACCAATGGGATAAACTATTATTATCAGAAGAAGCATCAGCTCAGACAGTGGTCAACGGCTGAGCAAAGCAGCTGATGCACTGACCTGAACATGATGGGATCACTGGTGGTCCATCATGAGTCTTTATTACTCAGTGATCAATTAAACTTGTAAAATCTGATGACAGGCTGCTAATATACAATATGGAAGTCCCTCTTGAAGATTGTTATGTCTAACCTTGGAAATATTTGAACATCATGATCATGTACTGTACTTTCATTAACTTTAAACATTAAAACATTTCTTAAATTACAAGAGACATAAAAAAGGCATACTTATTGATTTTTTAAGCAATGATAGTTAGAACTCTCTTCTAAAACAGGAAACTGTGCTGGAAGTTTGTTTTAATGTTTTCTTCTCACCAGCTGTCGGAGTTGTTCGTTCTCCTCCGTCAGACTTGTGGTCTTCTGGACTTCAGCATCAAAACTCAACAGGACAGGCTGAGGTGGCACATAGTTAAAGACTGGAAACCAGCAGATCCAGAGTTGAAATGATACACACACAGTGGATCAGCATCATAGTTTCACACATGCATTACAGCATCTTCACTGTGATCTAGACATTGAGCTGTGTTCTTGGATGTAACTCCACAAGTGAAGGATATGCATACACTGGAAGAGCACTGACAGGAAGTTGTGAAGAGAAACCAGGAAGGTGTCGGCCCACTGGCGGGAGAAGTACGGAGAGAAGGCGGGGTTCTGATCGGGGGTGGGGATGAAGGGCAGGATAAACCAATCACGCCATTCGGCCTGACCCTGCAGCTCCAGTGCCTGCCTCTGGAAGAACTCCTGAGTCTTCTCCAGGTTTCCTTTCTGGAGGGAGGAGAGGATGGAGGACCGCTTTACCACAGGTGTTCTATCAGCAGTACGATCTGCTTCATTTCTCCACCGGACGTTACCTGAATGGTGTTGATGACGTAGTATCTGTACAGGCTGGTTCTCAGTTTGTTGACAGTGGATCTGTAGATGTCCTCCAGTCTGCAGAAGAGACGTCTGTCCAGGTAAAGCCAGTACTCCTTCAGTCCAAACAGGTCGAAGCTCTGGATGAACTGCTGCAGCTGATCGATGATCTTATCCACCTGCAGAGAGAGGATGCTTTGAAAAGAACCCGTCTCTAAAACATGCTTGTATTTGATTAGAGGAAACAACCAATGAGAGCACATTGTTCTCTGTGGTCATCATTACCCTGAAGCCTTTCTCCTTGTCCACTTTGATCTCGCTGTCCAAGTGTTTCAGCGTGCTGGTAAAGCCCCGGTAGATCAGATACTCCCTCACATGTTCGTCTGTCCTCTCCACAGCTGACCCCATGGTGACCTCTGACCCTGCAAGGCACAATATAATACAGTGTTTTACACAGATGATACAGTTTTTCAACCAATCAGAGAAAACAGTCTGCCATGTCATGTGTAGTTCTTCAGTTCCTACTAGGTGTCCAGAGTCTTTGCTCCAGAATCTGTTCTGGTAAATCTATTTGCTTTGATTTTCCTTGATAGGTGTGTGGACATTGACTGAAGTCCACCTGTGGCAAACTGACCTGATTACACAACACTTGTGTAAATAAACTTCACAGAGGGAAGAGTCAAATTAGGAGAATCCAACAGTCACTGTAACAGAGCTTCAGAGGTCCTCTGCAGAGTTGGAGAACCTGTTTGATGGAGGACCATCTCAGCAGCTCTCCATTAATCAGGTGTTGATAATGACAGAAGCTATTTTTAGTATAAAGCCTGGAGTTTAAATAACATTTAAAGGTCTTGGAGAACATGAGGAACAACTGCTCTAATGAGACAAAAATGTAAGTCTAGACGCCACCTATCATCTGACTAACCTGAACTCCCTACTGTAAATAACTGGTGGTAGGATCAGCAAGAACAATCCTGACAGGGAGACTGGTCAGAGCTGGGGAAGAAAGACTTTACAGCAAGAGTCACAGCTGAAACATTGCCAAGGGGTTTTGAGAGTGTACTAAATTAAAACCATGTTGATTCAGTTTTCCACACTACTCTAGTCAAGACTCACATCAAGGAAAGTCAGCAAATAGATTCATCAGATCATAGTCTGGAGTCACAACAAAGCATAAAGTAAGTAGCAGAAGTAAATGAGAGAGCTGTTGATTCTTGGTGAATTAAATAAAATTTCTAAAACCTTGTTTTAAGAGGTGAAAATTACAGATTCATCCTGGTCAGATGAAAGAACAGCAGCTGTGGATGTCTGATGCAATTCTTGGACAGCAGATACCAGGGTTCAGATACGTCAGCATAGGAAATCTGCTGTTAGTGATCAGGGACCAGTAAACCCAACTATACATTATGGCTGATAATCAATAAATACTGTACTAGTGATAAACCAGATGTGTCAGACTGATGCATATCCAGATCTAGCATTAAGAATTTGGCTGGTGACTGATGTGTCGGTCTCACACAACCAAACAACTTCAAGTGACTTCACTGTCACACTCAAATTTCCATTGTTGGAATAACAATAACAAGTTTTGCCAGAGTTGCAGTTGCAAGAGTTGCAAATTGTCCACAGCCCGTCTGCTTTTCTTCTTGACGTTCTTATAAAATCAAACACGTTTGTCTGTCATTCACTGGCACAAAAAGCAGCCAGCTCATAATGAGTATGGAGGCGATTGTCAATCATTTGATGTGAGCCAAACATACAAGTGTAATTGGACACAAGGAAAATAATTTCAAAATTAAACAGGAAATCATCAATCAGTCTAAAAAGTAACTCGAGGGGCACATCATGACAATCTTAGTGTAACTCAGGTTCCTAACTTTATATGATAATGAAAATAATAGTGTAAAATTTGAGGCACCATGGGAAATGATGGGAATAATCTCAAATGGATGTGGTCTCTTGTCAACATTGACCGTCCACACTAACACTGTGACTGCTGACATGTCTTCAGTCTTCAGATGTGAGTGGGTGCCAGCCACAAGTTGTATATCTGCAGCAGAACATTCAGAGTTCTGGCTGTGGGTTTGTTCTGCGTTCATCTGTTGAAGCTGCACTGCACCAACTTCCACACAGTCTTTGTTGCTATTTATCTCTACTCATGTACTTAATCTACCCTAATGCATCTGCTCTAGGCCTACATGCACGTTTTTTTGCAGAACTTATAGTATCTTCACAGTTACATCAAAATGTGTACCTTTCATTTTGTGCACAGTAAAGTCATTCTCACTGTAATATTGTGTTTGCACTGATGTTTACTGTTTACTAAAGTTCGTCTAGCACTGGTTGTGTTGCTGATGTTTTAGCGTCGACTCTGTGATTCTAGCAACACTATTTTAGCCCGAGGTGTTTGAACGTCTCATGTGGCCTTTAAGTGACTTGAACTGAAATTTGTGGCGACTTTTTTACGATTCCTCCTCCTAATTCGGTTACTTAGCAGACGCTTTGAAATCTACTCAAACCAGACGTGTGTGTGTGTGTAGTTAACCGTGACACCTCAGCTAACACCAAACATTTGTCCCGTCGTCGATGAGCCTGCATTTCCGCCGCTTGTGTCAAATATGACGCCACACAAACCGCCGGTTGCTCGTTATTATTTCCCGCCGTGACGTTCGTCACAGTACGGACCTGTCTCTCGTGTTGTGATAACGCACGTTAGTCATATTTGCTGGATAATACGCGGCTCACCGTGCTCCTCCATCACGGCTCTCACCGTACGTACCTCGGTGGACGGTCAGTCCGGTTCAGTCGACTCGGTGCCGCAGTGAAAGTCAGCCTCTACCCGGCGCGGACACACGGTGTCCGGTGCAGAGACCCGGGGCAGAGAGCTGCAGCCGCTCGGTCACTTTCTGAATGGAGTCCAATGTAAAATATGTACAACGGCGAAGAGCAGCCTCTCTTCCTGTTGTGTTTTCCTCATGACAGTCATGTGACGAGTTCATGTGACGTAGCAGTGACCATACAGCGCCCCATCTGTTTTCAATGACCCACAGCATCCATTCAGTGCCACTGTTACACACATAGACTGTTTATAAAAAGTGACAAAGTGAAAAAAAAAGAGAGTGACAGTGTTTCTGTGAAAAAATACACCAAAATAAAAACCCGGAAATGTAACTGTCCTGCATCTACTACAAATTCAGAAACAGAGCAATAGACCACTAATGAAGAAAAATGTAATACGTACTGTCTTGAAGCTATTTTTTGATACTCCCTTTTACTATTATTGTATTATTCTATTCTATTCTATTCTATTCTATTCTATTCTATTCTATTCTATATCTATTAGTATAGTTTTACGACCTTGAATTATGCGCTGACGGGTGTAGTTACCATAGTAACAGGTAAACAAGAAGCTCAGAGGCAGGGAGACATGTTGGCTCAGAGGAGAAACGCGCTGGAGGAGGAGAATAAGGAGATTCTCTCAGAGGAGAGGAGTGTTGAGGACTTTGAGGAGGTCCAGAGGGAGGTTGCCTCCGCCACCGCTGCTCTTAAAACCAAATTTCAACTGCCCAAACAGCAAATCCTGCACAACATCCCAGAGGTGGTGGATGACTTCCTGAGGAACTTCCTCCAAAAATCTGGCCTGAGCCGGACTCTGAACAGCTTTGAGTCCGAGTGGTACGGCTCAGCACAGAAGCTCCTGACAGAAACCCTGACGCTAGAGACGCCAGAGACGGGTGTCTTCTTCATCCCTGATGCCCTGACACACAGGGAGCTCATCTGCAGTGAGCTGGAGAGGGTCAGCAGTGAGACACACCTGCTCAGACAGAAGGTGCTGGCAGCGGGGGAGAGCCTGGTGAGGATGCAGAGGGAGAGAGACTTCCACCGGCTGCAGCACCAGCAAGTTGCAGAGGACAAAAATAGGCTGATCGAGGACTTCAAACAGCTGAAGAAACACTTGGAGTCCTACGAGCCGGCGCTGAGGAAGATGGATGACAAATATCAAGCAGCTCTGAGGCAGAAAATGCTCATCACCTTAGAAAAAGACAGAGTTCAAAAAGCCTCAGAGTCTAGTTTGAATCAGGGGAAACCCCAAATAAAAAAAGAGAGATGCATCAAAAGGAGCGACAGCACCGATACAGCAAAAAGCCCCAAAACTACACGTCCACAGGATTCACAGTACCTCAGCTACAGCAGGCAGGTCAACCTCAACATGGCTCAGGCCCAGTCTCCAACATGGAGAGACCCCAGCTCCTTCAGCCTGTCCTGCTCCATCAGAGCCCACAAGCACCCCATCAGCTGCATCAGTCTACATCCACGAAAACTAATCCTGGCCTCTGCCGGTGACGACTGCTGCTGGAGGCTGTGGGAGCTGTTCCCTGGAGAGAAGGTAGGTTCACACAGAGACACGTGACAAGATGAAACAAGATGACACATAATACGACAGAATTAGGACATGAGATCTTTGTAGACATGTAGGTATGAAGAGTCGAGTGTAGGTCAGGGGTCACCAACTGTATTTGTCAAAGAAGGGTCAGAATTTGTCTCAACAGACACCTTGGGAACCGGACATTCAAATAAAGTCAAATTAAATTCACATTTTGGCCTAATGATTTAGTTTTTGATGTTTATTGTTTTGATATTTTAATTTTCTTGCAAAACTGAAGGCATTTGTCCATCAGGCTCCTATTACCTATACCACTGGTCCCAACCTTTTCAAACTGGGCCCACTTGAAAATCTCAAAAATGTCTGCGGCCCACCTCTGACCCCATGAACAATACAGAGGCCAAATAATGTCTTCTCAGAGCACTTTTTTTTATTTGGATTGATGGAACATTCAGGAATGAACTGAAAGCAGGGGAACATGTAGGAAGCTCCACAGTCACTGAGACGTTTAAAGGAGACATATTATGCTTCTTTCCCACAAATTAAAATAGTTCCCAGGTGTCTTAAAGACATGTCTGTGATATGCTTCGGTCAAAATACCCCAAGGATCAAACATCACAGCTCTTTTCATCCGCTCAAAACAGCCCTGTTCAGAACGGCTGGTTTCAGTGCCTGTCCCTTTAAATGCAAATGAACCACTGCTAGCCCCGCCCCGCCCCCTCTACCAGTACCGGTACTCACAGGTAGGGGTGGTATTATGCAAATTTGAAAACTAATGACATCATATGACAACTGAGGGAACATCTTAAAAAACCACATGGATTTCAATCTGGGGAACAAATCACAGATTATTTTGTCAATTCTCACATTTTGGGGGCCAGAAGGCAAACACCCAAATATATGTTAAAGAGCCTTCAAAAAGTGATATTTCCATGGTATGTCCCCACATTGCTAATTGTAGTAGACACATGAGGGGGAGAGCCTGACCATGAACACTGCACATTAGAGGAGCTGAGACTATTTTTATTTTTATATAACTACTTTTTTTTTTTAATTCACAAAAATCATACTATTTTGAAAATGATTTGACAGCCTGACAGGCAGAACAGCCTGTTCCACAAATTTGTTGTGAGACCACATGATGATCTGTTTCTTTTAAAGCTATTTTATTATCTGTTGTTTTTTCAGTTGCTTTAATAGCATGGACCACAGGATATTTTCTTTTGGATGCTCACAATTTCGAAATTCAGTCCCATGGCTGCCAGCTGAATAACACTGGTGTAGATACTGTGTGACAGTTTGCACATGCAGGCAAAATGACAGAGTAAAACAGAATGAAAGCATCGAAAATGAAATGTCAAAATAACAGGACAATGTTAAGTTACATAATGTGTTTGGAAATGAGACAATTTAACCTAATCATATTTTAATGACACTCAATGTCTAATGATCTGTGATGCGATGTGATGCGATGCGATGTGATGTGATGTGATGTGATGTGATGTGATGTGATGTGATGTGATCTGATGTGATGTGATGTGATGTGATGTGATGTGATGTGATGTGATGTGTGTTGTCAGGTTGGTCAGATGCTGCTCACAGGAGAGGGTCACTCTGATTGGTTGTCCGGCTGCAGTTTTCACCCTGATGGATCAAAACTGGCAACAACCAGTGGAGACGCAACGGTGAGTTCATCCTCATTATTCCATCACAGCTGCCTGACATCAACATGAGAACCACCTCTCTGACGACCGTGGGTGCTTCCTCCTGCAGGTGCGGGTCTGGGACTTCTCTCGGGGCGGCTGCGTGTCCACTCTGTCCGGTCACAGTCAGCCCACCTGGGGCTGCTCCTTCCACTCCTGCGGTCACCTCCTGGCGTCCTGCTCTGCTGACAGAACCACCAGGCTGTGGGACGTGAACAGAGAGACCTGTGGCGTCACGCTGCGCCGCCACACCGCCTCCGTCAACAGCGTCTGCTTCCTGCCCCTCTCCAACCTCCTCCTCACCTGCTCGGCCGACAGAACCCTGGCCCTGTGGGACGCCAGGCTGGGCGTGTGCACCGCCACGCTTCACGGACACCTGCACCCCTGTAACCACGCTGCCTTCAGCCTGGCCGGTGACCTCGTGGCCTCCTGCGATTCCCATGGTGTCGTCAACCTGTGGGACATTAGGAAGCCTATGTCACCGGTGGCCCTCGTGGATGCCGGGCCCCTGGCTGCCAACCAGGTGGCATTCAGTCCGTCAGGGAAAAGAGTGGCGGTGGCCAGCGGCGACGGGTTGGTCAGGCTGGTGGAGGTGGGCTCCTGCGCAGTGAGCAGCCTGTCAGGACACAGCGATGCTGTACAGAGTACCACGTTTGACCACAGCGGTGAGACTGTGATGTCAGCAGGAAACGACGGGCTGATCAATGTGTGGTCAGAAGAGGACAAGGAAGTGATAAACTGAAAGTAGTTGCTTCCTGACACTTGACACTGTGCAGTGCAACCTGAGAAAACAGCTGTTTCCTGGGCCTTAAAGAAAACCTCATGTCATAATCAGGGTCATTTTGTTTGGGACAAAAAGTTACAAACTGAAAAAAAAAACTACCATATTCCTTCTTAAATCTGTCTCTCAAGTGTCCCTTCTTTATGAAAACTACACTTCACTGGATACACAAGTCTTTAACAACACTTTAAAGTTACAATTACCAGTAAAATTCAACATCATCAATAAAAGAAATATGAGCCGACAATATGAAGGCACAAACCAGCAGATTTTAATGTGAGCTGTCACATGGGAATAAAAAACACTGATAGACACTAAAATGAGTGTGTTACAAAATAAATAGTCTTTCATACTGTGTAACACTGTGTGAGAAAACACTGACAGTCTGTAATTACTAGTTAAGAAAGTGAATAAAAATACTTGGGTCAATAATCTGGTTTGCTGGTTCCTATCCAGATCATAAAATCTGATATTCGATTTACTGACACTGAACATGAATGTACTGTGCTGCTAATATGAGGCTTTTGGCACATTCACAAATAAGTTGGACTGTCTCTCAGCCGCTCAGCAGCTGCTGGTTGTGTTTGAATCTGATTGTCCTTCATGAGCTTCATTCTCATCTTTCACACAGTCAGAGGAGATCCAGTGCAGAGACAAGTGAGTGGTGTGTTTAGCTTAGCTTAGCTTAGCTTAGCACAGCCTAGGCTAGCTCCATCAACGGTGCAAAACATTCAACCTTCAAATACCTTGTTGCATCTGTTGTACTGAACAGATGTAGATAAATGTTTGTGACTTAGCTCTAGAGGAACTGAGCCCATCCTCACACATGAGTCTGTCATAAATAAAATGAGTTTCTTTAACCTACAACACTGGTATGTTTTTACTGCCACTGAACTCTGCCTGCTTCCTCCATTGAAACACTGCCTGGCATCAAAACACAGATCCAGAGAAAACTTCTTCCAGATTCATTGGCAATGTCTTTGAGGAAACAAGTTGCGCGCGGTGAGAACATTTGCCTTCTTGTCCTGAGAGAGCTTCAGGAGGGTTTCTGCTGAGTGCACACGAGCCTGTCAGCAGATGAGGAGTATCCTTCATCTTTCCCCTCCTCTCTGTGTTTCTCTGTGGGCTCTTCCACCATGAGCTTCAGTTGGCTCACGTGTTGCAGCGCTCTGAGGATGGAAACAAACATCAGATGACTCACACTGATCATCAGATTTTAAATTAAATGAGGTCTTCTTCAATTCAAAACTGGGACTTTATCTAATGTTGAGTGAATTTTAAAGTCATATTCTGAAATGGCATGTTCATATAGAATTTACATTTATTTAAACATCCTGTTAACAAACACATAATATAGAGGTAGATCTTTATGTCTTGTTTGATTATTTATTCAGTTTTATCATTAATTTTGTTGTGAGATACCACATGTATGTGTTCAGTCAGTTACCTGTGTAGTGAGAGTCCACCAGAAAAACTCTCCAGTTCTGCTTCACCTTCAGTCCTCTGCAACTCAAACACAACACATAACCTGAGTGAGGTTTGTTCCCCACAGCTGAGAGCTGACAGCAGAGTCCTGAGGTGTTTAACTACCTGTTTTGCTGGAATCTTCTCTGTGTGCAGTTGGTTGGTGGGTACTGGGGTCCCTTGAAGCTTCCCCTCCACGGCCTGCAACCTGAACAGCATCTGTTTCAGAGCCTCCACTGGACCAGGCTGCTTCCGGATGCTGTTTCCATGGGTACTGCAGCCCAAAGTCTGAGAGAGACACAGGACAGATGTGGATGCTGAGATCCTGAATTTGTCAGTGGAAACCGATTAGATGTCTCCATAGATCCACCACAATACGAAAGAGAAAAAGGGACTGACGGCATATTTCCAGTGTGTCTGCAACACCGGCTTTCAAGTTCACAATGAAGGAAGTGCAATGGATCAACTAGGTGACGCATTTCCTGAAGAAAATGTGTGTGAATGCTGAAAGCTGAACGTCATTGCTGAAACAATGCTAAATTAGCTAAATAAATTGAAGCTATACTGAAAAGGCTGATGTTATATCTCAAAAGTATAACTTGTAAGCCGAAAGCAGTTGAATTGATAAAAAGGCAGAGGAAAATGTTGAAAACCCTGCATGTGTAAGTGTAACAGTTGAAGAAGTTGAAGTCCATATGGGCGCTGCCCCCACCTATAAGACAATTATCTTACAATTATCTTTACTGGTCCATAGTTTTCTTTGTTTGATACGTCAGAGACTTTTGGTCCAATTGATCGATAGGCGGCAAATTCAAATCAGTACAGCTCAGTGACAGCACCACTGTCAAAGACACTTCCAAAATGAAACGTAAATATCAAAGCGGTGCCCAAAACGGCTGCTGAATTCTATGCCAAACTTCCAAAAATAACAACTATATTTGGAATGCCAAATCCTGTCAGGATGAAGTCTGCATGTTCACGTTACGATGCTGGTTGAAGAGTTGAAATGTGCTGCTATATACTGGAATCTGACAGCTAAATAAAATTGATGAAACAACGCTAACATAGCTGAGGAAATATCTGAGAATAGATTTCAGGGTAGAACTTGTGAAAAAGAGGTTGATTTAGCATAAAATGGTGTTAATGCTTTCAGAAAACTAAAACCTACCTGAGCTCCTGTTTCAGTCAGAGCCTCTGTGCTGCCTCCTGCTGCCGAGTCCCTGTGGGTTCAACATAACAACTATGACCACAGGCTCAGTCTCAGCCCATCAGAGCCAACAGAACGAGTAAGCACGAGTCTTACCGGCCCACTGAGGGACAGCGTGAGGGCGACCTGAGCAGCAGCTCCTCGGTGTTCACTGGACTGACTGTGGACAGCAACAAACAGTTCATAAAGACGAGGCATGTCCTGTTGTTTGTGAACCACTTTACTACAACAGTGGAGGTATCTCTTTAACCAGCTATCTGCAGCCCAGCTCATCTGTTAGTGTCCAATTCCATGGCTGGAACATTGGCTATGTGGCAACAGTAAAACTTACAAATAGTCTGTTTTCTTTTTTGTTAGAAATGCAATTCAATGTTGTCATGACCATATGACTTGATAAATATACAAATATTAAGGTGTTCTTGGTGAAGCTGAATGAAGAATATAGTCAAAGGTCTCTAACACTAATACTGTGTTGACAGAGCTGCTGTTGTTGTGTGTGTGTGTGTGTGTGTGTGTGTTGGCTGCTCCAACTCCAGTTAGAACTATAATTAGCTTGCCCTGAGAAAGAGAGGTCAAACCATAATCATTTCTTCCAGTTTATGTGGCTCAGGCGCTGCACCTTGAAAACTCTGTGTGATCAAAATACAATTATTCAGTTGGCCCTAACATACATTTAAAATAACAATATCTGGTCTCACCTGAACGTGCAGAAGTGTCTTTTCCATCACAGCTCTGAGACAGAGAGTTCAACACCTGATCTGCTTTCTGAATCAGAGAGTCAATCCTGTTGTCTGACAGAACACACACACACACACAGATATGAATTGTCAGGACATATAGAAAACTGTGTACATGCCACTGACTGCTTTGACCTTTTCTCTTTATGACTTTTTGGAACAGTAGATCATGATTTGTCATCATGTTGCAGCTGTGCAGTCTAATGAGGCTGATGAGTTGTGTCCAACATAGTGACAGAGGTTCATATCAGCTACATCCATCATCCATGTGTTCTACCTCTGAACAGAGCTTCCTTCATGTCGGAGCTTCTTCTCTCTTGAGCAAGCAGTGAAATCTGTTCAGCAAACTGATGCCTCAGATCTTGAAGAGTCATCTGGCTGTCAACCTGCTCACACACAACACACACAGATTATCACTCAAGCTGTTTGACTGAGAAGTTCATGCTTGACACTGGATTTCTTCAGATGCTACAGCGCTGTTTGAAATCTGAAGCTAAAGAACGGGGAAAAAAATGTCAAGAGACCACGAAGTGAACATGGAAGCAGACTGGCTTCTATGGCAACACAACAATGGAGATCAAGATCAAGATCGCCTTTATTGTCACTGTAAAACAACTATCCAAAGCAAACTTCTAAATCCACCATGAACAACTTCATGAAAGAAAAGCTGAAGCTTTTGATCGATCATCACAGTCTCCTAACATAACTGTACATTTGTGGGTCGGTGTAAAGTGCTGTGTGAGACTGGCTAAAAATACCTCACAGCTTGAGGTGTTCTGCAGGAGAAATGGCTGAACATCCCTGTATACAGAACAGAAAGACTCTGAGCAAATACTTCTCTAAGTTCATGAAATAACAGATTTCAAACTGAGCAAAATGAACGCAGGTTTGCTGCAGGGTTCGTATTAACGTCTTTATGTTTCAAAAATCAAATAAATATGGAGGTTAGCATGAGGTGCAGACAATCTATGTGACAAAATCACCTCCACCTAAAGGGTTAGATGTCATGGTCTCACACTGAAGTCACGTGATGACAACTAATCCATCCACTAATGAAACCTGCCTAAGTGGCTGAAAGCTTTGTAACAGCCAGTCCTCACAGGTCTGATCACAGTGGTCAGCTCTTTGTCCACACATGATTTAAAATAAGTTTCCACATGTATCTCCATTGAACACTTGGGATCAGATCTCACTGTGCACTTTATGTGCAAATAAATATATAAGTGTTGTTGCCTTTTGTTAATGTGCTTGTGAATGAGAGAGTGTGAATAGGACAAGGACAGAGAGAGCAAGTGGGTGGAGTTTCCATTAAAAACAGGAATGATGGGTGGTTTCTGAAAAGTAGGTGAGGATCCACCTGAAGTTTTAGGGCACAGTGCCTTCAGTACAGCTCCCAGGTGCTGGTGTGGGTTTATCCTGAAAAAGGGGAATAAAGTCTATTGCTCCGAACTCTGTCTATCTCCCTTTTGGGGATTTTTCTGACTGTAGTATTTTGATGAAGAGTAAACAAAGTCGCATGTTGGTGAGGAGATCCAGAATTAAACTCATAGTGGAGCTTCCTCACCAATGAAACAACCTTTCAATGTGATCTGAGATACTGGATCTCAAATGCGTCCTGGGTCCTTGTGAGTGGATCACCCAAGGTGTGATTTTTTTTTTCCTCCAATGACCTAAGCTGTTGGAAGAATAAAGTAAAAGTTGTCTCACCAGTGAACACTGGTCAGAGTCATCAACCTCCAGCTCTGCTACCCAGGACGGGGCTCTGATTCTGGAAGCTGCACGTGGAAGAACACCTGCAGGAGCAACACATAAAATCACAAACAAATGTAGAGACTGTTAGGTGTTGGAATGCCCCCTGATGTTAGCCAGATGTTAGTCAATGACAGGGGTCTAAATAGAGCAGATTTTGAGGGGGGGAAAAAAAGACAGAATCTGACTAGAATCTCCTCCTTATGGTTATCTATGCCTCCTTCACTTCGACTAGCTTCAGGTAACATCTCTGTTTATCCAGAGTCTGATAAAATGTGAACCATTCCTGTGAAAATTTGTCATAAATGATGTCAAGTCTTGAATAATGGCTAAAAAGTGTTTTGTAAGGTCACTGTGACTGTGACGTTTAACCACTAATATCTAGTCAGTTCTTTTGTCAACACATCAGCAGGACCTAACTCCTCTGACACAGCCTACTATCTGAGTGACTGAAAGTGACTGGCACTAAAACACTCATGTGAAAACATAATTCAGTCAACAAAAGGAGCCATAGTTGTTTTTGTGTTTTTAACAGCGTTGTCCTGTGAGTGCTCCACACAATGCAACATTTTTGTGTGTTTGGTTGTGAGCACATGTGTCCACTGTGTGTCAATGATGAAGATGTTTTTTGAATTTCTTTAGGTTTTCTATTTGTTTACTTTTCCTTAAGTTGCAGTGCATTGAGCTGAGGACCACTGTAGGACTCACTGGAGCCACTGCGTGATGAAAACGGAGCACGCACAATGTATGGTCTCACATTTTTGAAAAATAAATTAAATTTCTCTTCAAACTGACTTCAAACTACCTTCTGATTAACGAGCACTACATGGTAATGTAGTGGAGTGAGCAGAGAAATATTTATCTGTTTGTTGTGGACTAAAAGTCACAAGTTTCCAAAGGAAAATTATACTACAGAGTAAAAAGATGTACTACAGCACAGTGTAGTACTCCAGTAAATGTACTTCATTGTTAAGGTTGCTCTCAGTAAGGAGAGAAACCTTAAAGGAGAGGTTCCTGGACCTTATTTCTAGCATAAAATTCGTTCATTTACTCACCCGAACAACTTTGGTGTAACTTGGAGTCCTTCGGAAGACTAGTACTATTCCCCTGTGAGCTCAGAGCGGCTCGGAGTTGTGTTATTGTTGTCTTCCGGGGTTTTTTACAGGGCTTTTCACTGACCTACGACTTCGGCACTGGCAAGGAAGTGACGTCATTGAGGTCGTAGGTCAGTGAAAAGCCATGTAAAAAAAACATGGATATCTGAAGGACTCCAAGTTACACCAAAGTTGTTCGGGTGAGTAAATGAATGTATTTTATGCTAGAAATAAGGTCCAGGTTGCAAAAAACGGAACTTCTCCTATAAGTATATAAAATAAATTCCTCTGCCTTCGCATGTGGTTTCTTAGCACCTTTGTCCTCATGGCAGACCAGAGTTACTATTGGAAGGAGAAGAGATGGGCTGGGTTAAGTGGTTAGCATGGTAACTTAAGTGGAAACAAAGACATGATAGAGACAACGTTGGTGTTTGCTTCCACCACTGGAGACAGCTGTTGGTGAGTAAAGGCATGAACAACATTTCTTCTACACTCGTGAGTAAAGAGCTGTTTAATGCCGATGTTAGCTACGTAGCAAGAGCAAAAACTTTAAATAGCTCATGAAATTATCATCGTCTTTTTGGGTCATCACTGTTAGTTGTTGACTTATGCAACAGTAAGTTTGCAATAATTTGTAATTTGTGGAATAAAGATGCTATTAATTAACTACAGAATACAGTGATAGGATGTCAGCTGCAATTATCAGTGGCTCAGTCACATGGCTCACTTTCTTTGTTTCCCAACAAACCTCCAATATGGCTGCCACAAGTTAACACTGTTGTGCACTATTTATTTAGTTAAAGGAGAAGTGCCATTTTTTGCAACCTGGACCTTATTTCTAGCATTAAATACGTTCATTTACTCACCCGAACAACTTTGGTGTAACTTGGAGTCCTTCGGAAGATATTTAGATCCACTCGCGATCTACGTATATCCATATAATGGGAGTTGCTGGGGCAACAATGCAGCGTCTAAATAAGACATTATCTGCCATGAAACACGTTAATTTCACCAATGTTTTTTACATAGCTTTTCACTGACCTACGACCTCGATGACGTCACTACCGTGCCACTGCCAAAGTTGTAGGTCAGTGAAAAGCCGTGTAAAAAACCCCGGATGACAATAACAACACAACTCCGAGCTGCTCCGAACTCACGGGGGAATAGTACTGGAGATTCATAACAACATATTGGTGAAATGAAGGAGTTTCACAGCAGATAATGTCTTATTTAGACGCTGCATCCTTGCCCCAACAACTCCCATTATATGGATATACGTAGATCGCGAGTGGATCTAAATATCCTCCGAAGGACTCCAAACTACACCAAAGGTGTTTGGGTGAGTAAATGAACTATTTTATGCTAGAAATAAGGTCCAGGTTGCAAAAACCGGAACTTCTCCTTTAAGTGTTTGTCCTGTGGAATAATAACAGATCATTAGTTGCACACTCCCATTTACCATAAAAGAGTCAGGCTTCTCTTTGCATTTGAAGCTAATAAAGTCTAGTTACGAGATTGTTCAGACGGCTGTAAAAGTGCTTTTAAAGGCTAAGAGGAAAATGCTTCACAGTTCACCTAATTCTAAAACTGTAGCTCTGACTGGATTTTTGAGTGGCATACAACAATGTGCAACATTGGCATTTGCGTTAATCAATCAACATGCAGGATGAGGTGTAAAGAAACAATGAGCAGCAGCTGTGTGCTGACTGACAATTCGATTGAAGTAAAGTCTAAGGTCGACTAAAAGTAACTCCTGAATCCTTTGAAGTGGAATAGGTTTGAACACAGTAAATGGAGTAAAAAAAGAAAAACAAAAAGACTTCCTTCTAAGAGGCTCCTACACTTTCAGCATCGTGCACTGAAATGCATGGAAAATATGGAATGTTGCTGCTACAAATTCTTTTCTAAGCAAGGAAAACATAGAGATCAGCACATAAAGAGGGAAACGTATGACAGTCCCTAACACTATCAGTGAACCACAATGTCCATCACTCCATTTATGTTGAGTAAGTGTTCATTAGTTCATTGTTCAGTCTTCATCTCCAGTCTCTTTTAGCTTCTTGTGGTCTTCATCCGTTCGGCCTAATACAGTAATTATTGCTTTTCTACGCTATGAAGCAAGTGCGCCTCGCTAAGTAATTTATTTTTACCAAAAAGTAAAAATGATAACACTTCATCATGTGAACAGTCAGTGCGGATAGAGACAACATACAAACCCATTCAACCAGAGTAGACGCTGCACATTCGACCACTGTGACCTATGAAGAAAACATCACATTAGCATCAGGCTGTGATGCTTTTAATCACAGCTCCACCGTGTCACACACACCAGGACACAAGAGACACAGGCAGAAGAATATATACGGACTAGATCACAGCCATGAGGCATAGCTGAGGTACCCCTCTAGATGAACGTGATGTCACACCGCCGTGTGTCTGGAATTTTCATTTTCATTCCGAGGCAACGGAGGAACATTCCTCGTGAACTGGCTGAAGCTAGCGGCCCTGCACCTCACCCTCGGCCCACCTCCTCCATCTTCAGCAGAGGCCTGAGTGGTGCCTGGGGGTAGAGTACTGTAGCGGCCCAGAACTGGGAGGCCCTGTTCTGGAGGGGCAGCATGGCCACCTGGTTGGACGGGGGTGTCCTTGGCGAAGAGGCTCTGGATGAGCTGGAATTTTTCCTTCTCTTCCCTCAAGAAGACATCGACCAGGAGCTTCTTCTCCCGTTTGAGCTGCTCCACAATCGTTTTGGGGACGTCAGGGATCACCCAGGCAACCACAAGGCTGAGGAACATTACCAGGTTCTGAGGGAGGGGCCGAAGAGGAGAAATAGCTGAGTAGAGAGACAGGTGGTGAACAATGCGGTTCAAGTTACAAGTAACAGTCACAAGATCTTCAGGAGAATCTGTGTGTGCGGAGAAGCTCAACACACATGTACATGAACCATGTGGAGCAGAAAATCTGAGCTCTAATAATATATTAAAAAGTAATAATAAACCTCTCTCAGGCTTCTCTCCGGAGCTCTAGTCACAAAAGGTCAGTGAGCCAATCAGAAGAGAGGAGGCTCTGAGGTTTTGTTCTGATTGGCTACTTTCTGAGTGATCCAATAAATAATAAAACAGATTTCAGATAAACACTACAGAAACTAAGTCCTACAAGGATGAAAGGTGGGTGGGGCTTGGGGTGTTGATCACAGAAGTTCTCACTCTAAGCCTTAATTTCTGCATAAAGCCTGTGTGTTTCTCTGTGGACCACTGTCAACCTGACTGAAGACTTGGATACATCCACATAATTTATAGAACATAGACCTGCTTTGTAATCAAAAGACACATGCACATCTAAGTTTTTTTTAAATTTATTATTTCTTATATACATTTAGCATATCTTGCTCTAAATTTTTGGAAGTGCTGAGTTTGTGGGGATGTAAATAGGCTAATGTAACATGCTATAACGTGACCATAGTTTTTAAGGTATATTTGTTAAGGGGTCTGGTGGTTGAGTGGGTCTTCCACTGATCAGTAGGTCACTGGTTTTATCCACCTGCACATACACATTGGCTTTGTCGTGTGTGTGTGTAACCCTGAATTCAAGAACATCTTTTTTTCTGTTATTTCTGTTGTGGACGTTTATTCACACTGAGAAGATGATCAGTTAAAGGAGTAAGTCATGCTCATTTAAAAAAAAAATACGTCCGTGTGTTCAGACTTGACTGTGTTATTGACTGGGCACCTGTCCATTTCAGCTCACACACTATCTCCGCTTCATGTTGCACTGAGAGTGTGGGAAACCTCTGATCCAGAAACTTGCCATCCACTGTACAGAATCTCCTGAATCCTGTTTGTGTGTTTGACACTGAGGGAGAAGAACGATCTATCTGAAGTAATGAATGGGAAAATCTCCAGCAGCTCTGCTGTTCAAAGACATTTGGTAGACACATGTCGGTGAGGCATGAGGCTGACAGGCAGAAATGAGCTGGTCAGTAACTGACCCTGACCATAATGAGAGAACAGTGTGATCCACTTAAAAAGAAATGACTGGCCCACACACATGCATGCTCGAGCAATTACTTGTTAAATGTTTTCATCACAGAAATTACAGCCATACACCTGCACACAATTAAAATGGGAAGCGG
Organism: Selene dorsalis; assembly: GCA_900303245.1. Taxonomy (NCBI): domain Eukaryota; kingdom Metazoa; phylum Chordata; class Actinopteri; order Carangiformes; family Carangidae; genus Selene; species Selene dorsalis. The sequence continues at coordinate 18,112 of OMNW01031238.1, read as the reverse complement.
ATCAACACATTTGAAACTGCAGATGCGAAACGCTGCGCTGTTGATCATGAACTGTAAAAAGCCTGAACATGTGTGTGCAACTGTTGAAGACCAAATATATAATAATTAGCTTCATCCTGAGTATTTCTGTCAGTCTGCTGATTGAATTTAACAAAAAAAAAAAAACAATGCGCTCATACCTGGAACAGTATGACAAAAGCAAGTCTTGCAGCCAGGACACACCAGTACTGTTTGGAGTAGTGGTACGCATCTGGAGCCCAAGGTGGTTCCCTGTAGTCTTTGTACCTAAAACAAAACACAAAAGGATGCTAAAAAAAGGAATAACTCAGATGTGTTTTGTTTCTCTGTTTCATGCCTGGTGGAAGAAACGGTCTAAATGAGCTTTGTTTGGAATCGGGTGAGGTGTTAGCATCAGTAACATGGGTAAACATGAAAACAAAGCAGGACCACCTACAGAAAAAGTCATAATGATATCATCCCTTTAGGCTTATGTTACTGCAGAGAGGACACTTTGCTTGTTTACACCAGGCAGCATCTGGACACTGAAACATGAACATGTGAAGTGAGAAATCTGCAGTTCCTCCACTGACCACTAGAGTGAGTCTCCAACAGTGAGTCAGTCACCACATGGCCCTTCTCCACTAGCACTACTTGACTTGACTCTACTCAATTTTTTGTTTGTTTGTTTATTTGTTTTTCCACCAGAGATAGTACCTAGTACTTTTTTTGGTATTTAGGTTCCAAGCGAGCGGAGGCGATACTAAAATGTGACATCAGCTGACTGCTGGCCACTGATTGGATAGAGTGTTGTCACTGGAAGAGTAATGAACGTGACTTCTAACCCAAGACTCAAACTTGCTATTTTTAAAAACACACTGGCAACAGCCATGACACCAAAGTTATATGGGTGAGTAAAGGACCATATTTTATGCCAGAAATAAGCTCCAGGTTGTAAAATCGGCACTTCTCCTTTAACGTGCATTTCCCAACATATGAGGTAAACACAACATTTTACACATAAATGTATTTATCCATTTTATCTTTTAAACTCAAAACCTATAAAATACATGAATTACCACCTTTTGAACCACTCTGATGAATGACACTTTAATGTTTTCACTGTTTTCGCTTCACTTTTAAGCACATTTTAAATTCCTTTAACTTATATTTTTCCATTCATGACATTTTTGCATTCAGTCTTAATATCATTACAACCATTACAACCACTACTTTACCTTAGCCTGTAGTGAATTATCCTCACATTAGCCTTCCACCAACAACAACGAAGTCTAGCTATGCTAACAAGAGTGAATGGTTGCCACAGTTATCGATCCAGGTCCACACACATGACCTCTATGTCCATTTTTCAAAAGTCTTTAAAACTACTCTTCACACCTGTGGTTGATATCACAGATGTTACATCCATCTTTATATCCAAACAAAGATCAACCATTGCTGCAAAGTGTGATTATAGAGAACAGTGTATGTTTCACTGTATCATCTCTGTAATGACCTCTGCCGGCAGAGAGGAAGAACAAGTGTTTGCGGTGCTTATACAGACCAGTGAGGTTTAAATAAGGCAGTTAATAGGGTTAGCATGTGAGTGATAGGTGATTGCAGACTCTTGGACCCACCTCAGATCAACTTTCCTCCTCAGCTATTATTTCCAAACTGATTTATCATGACCCGGCTGACACAGAGCCTTATTACAACACACCACTCCTCCACACAGCTTGGTACCTGCCTCAAAGCGCAGTAAACTTTATAAGGATCCCGTCCCTTTGTTTTCTTTGTAGTAAACACTCTTTATTGTGCTAGTCAAACAAATAGCACAAAACTGGAACCACATGTTGAGCTAATGGGCAGCATACTCAGAGCGAAGACAGAAAAGAGGGGAATGAGCGATGAGAGGAGGAAACAAGGCATGAGAGGAATGAGAAGAAACTAACTGGAGATAAAGAACCGAAGAAAGGAAGAGAGAAAACAGGAGAAGAGAAAATATTTCATTCATGGCAGAAGATAAAACACGACCAAAAGAGGTTTTATTTGTCTAAGCAAATTGAGGTTGTGTTCTTATTTAGTCCAAAACGTACATGAATGGAAACATTTCTAAACTTGTTTTTTTTTTTTATAAAATTGGATCAAAATTTGGTTCCATTTTGTCTAAAATAAAACTTTATTTAACACTGGCAGGGCTGCTGCTCTGAGCAAAGCCAGCTGACTCAAGAATGACTATTGTGTGTGCTTGTGTAAAGTGCACTGTCTGCAGGGTTGGTGCAGACTGAGAGGCTGTAAAAGTGAATACGTGTAATAGTAATGAATTTCCCTTTGGGGATTAATTAAACGAATTCGTAATAGTCTGGTATCGTAGTAAAGTGATGAGACCGGAGCTGTTCATTTGCAAATAACAGAGAACGGACTAAATGATGTCTACATGTTTGGTCGTGTGTGTGCGTCTGTCTTCTCTCAACAAGAATCAAGAGGATTATCATTTATGGACAAACATCTGGTTTCAACAACATACACACACTAATGAGATGACCTGGTACACAGCCAAGCCCAGTTTCCTGCTGTATGTGATCACTCCTATATGACATATGCACGGGTCTCACCCTGTATGTTCCACTCCAAGGTTTATTTAGAATGAAAGTTTTTGGGTGCAGTCACTCGTATGGAAACACAACTGAACAGCAGGATTCAGTCAAAATAAGCTTCTCAGCAGAACACACGTGTGCAGCTGCATCGAATCTAATACACACATATGCAGTTTATCCCTATGGAGGTGTTTCCAGATATGTAACCTACAGAATTATAATATGTATACATACGTCCCCTGGATATTGGAAGATATACATTTTCCCATGTGGGATATATCCATGTTATACATATGATTAATTTGTATTATTCTGCAACCATATATGGGCATTGAAGTTTATTAAAACATTGTTTAATTAAAATAGAAAAAGCTTGTTTATGATTTTCTGATGCATTTTAAACAATTTTTACATCTATCTTCACAATGTGTGAAAGTGTCTCAGACAGATTTTGTGGTGGATATATATATTAATGTTACATATTGTATATGTATATATAACCATACATAAATAAACATACACATCTTCATGAGACAGGCATGTATGTCAATATTTGGAATTGTTCTAAATGGTGTAATGTCTATTACACATCCTGATGGCTGCAGTCAGGGCATGAAGCACATGGGCTCACAATGCCCTGTGGCAGCAGGTGGCAGGTGCTGGACCTTTATACTACATCAGCCCCTGTGTTTCCTGACTCTCTCCCATTCCTCTATTCAATAAAGACATACACATTAAATAAAAGACAATAAACTTTATAAATACTTATTCTAAGAAGTGAAGTTAAACATATTGTGAACAAATAGTTATTGTAAACAGTGTAAGGAACCTACACTGAGTCAGAGCACAGGCACTTATTTTGTCGTAGATTTTCATTTCCCATCAGCTCAGCTCAGTTATCTGTGACACAGTGAAACACACTGTAGCATTAGTGAAGAAGATAGCAAAATAAACCTGGGCTATAATTAAGCCACATGCTTGTTTTATTCTGGCTCAACATATGTCTGGTTCCACGGTCTAAATCTGACCTTCACTCAGTATGATTGTCAGATGTTATTTCCACATCTGGACCAATTCTAGTGTGGATGTTTCCAGCCATCATTCAAAATCCCCCCGGACATGGAGATATATGGACCAGACATTGGCTGTTGTCTCTGACATATGTTGGAGCAGAAGTTTCATTTTACTGGGAATTTATGATGTCAATGACCTGACCCTAATCTCAGCTGCAGAGCAGTATCAATCTACACAAGGACCCGCTAATATCAGTCAGTATGAGCTACATTGTGTCATTCTGCAGATCCAAAGCAACTGACCAATGAGGGACATGTGTGACGCTTCAGCGCAGTAAAGACCTTGGTGCTACGTCAATTTCATAGCTGAAGAGGAGCAGTGAAAGTTCACAGTAAGAGCTAGCTCTTCCTGCGGGTGTGTTAGAGGTGTTGGAGAGGAGGTTCTCTCTGAAGAGGTGTCTTCAACAGATTCCTGAAGACACAGAGGGACGTCCTGCTCTCATAGACTTTGAAGAAGAAGAACAAGCAAGGAGAACAGTCTGGACTGAGACTGACTTGTGTGCAGGGATGGTGATGAAAGACCACAGTCATTAGAGGAACACGGTGGCTGATAGTGAACATACAGCTGAATGATTGAGGTCCAGTAGATGGAGCAGACCCAGACGGTCCTCCGAGAGTCATTCAGGTGGTCATTCAGGTGGAGGTTGATGAGAAACATGAGTGACATGTCAACAAAGTCCAGATGGGGCAACTGTGTTCTGGGTCATCTGTAAGGGCTTCACTGTGTGAAATGGAAGTTCATCCAGGAAAACACCACAGTGGTCTGTAGCAAGAGCTGAGTGAAGCACTGAGTCAAGTTGAGATATGAATTGTTGTATGGAGCAAAGAGACCCAAGAGCTGTTCATCAAACATCACACCAAGTTCCAATGACTTAGAGACTTCAGACTTGAGGTTTAGATGAAGGTTCCTTCACTCATGTGGGTATAAACTGTTCACATCAGGTGATGTGCAAAAGAAATATATTGTGACGATGATAAATTCTTGCAAGGCCTTCAACTGATGGAAACTGTGAGGTGGCAGGACCCATAGGTTTCCTGCAACACAACACTGACGTGACTATCAACCAGCTCCCACACACAAAAAAAAAAAAAAAAAACTGTAAAGTGCTTTCATTCATGTTGAAGACAGGAGTTTACAGACTCAGCTCAAGTGTGGTCTTATACATTATATTTTCACATCAGCTATTTAAAAAGGGATGGCCTGTACCCGTGGGATGTAAAGAAACATATAGTTCCTCTCAAGGCAAGAGCTGGAGAGTCCCTCATTGTTCATCTTCAGAACATCTTTAGGCAGAAAATCACATCCCAAAACCATTGAATGCACAGAGGAGATGAAGGAGATTGTGATTTACAGACAAAGGTCTGCATTATGTGGAGCCGGAGCTATTAACGGAGCAGTCTTGCAGTCAGCAATGGGACACTGAGATAGACATCGAGAGTCAACATCCAGTCAAATCATGAGAGTAAACAGATTAATCACCGAACAGCGGGACAGAGAATCAAGACCAAAACTTACCAAATATGGTCGAAGATTGAATCAAAATATTACGTGAGTTCCCTGCAAAAATAACAGTACTCTCTGAATGAGGCAAAGGCAGGTACTGTGCTGGTAAACAGGGCTCAATCTAGTCCTAATATCTATGTGTACATATATATGCCTCGTTAAAACTCCTTTTTTTACATTAGGAAGTCTATGAAAATAAAATAAAACAGCTTTTATTAATAGTTGTACTACCTCATTTTAATTTCATGACACAAAGAGACAAAATTACATGTCTATAGGCCTATATCACTTATATCTATTTTTAATGTTGCAATCATAGCATCCATGCCATAATTTCCACAATGCAAATCTGCAATATTAGAACTTGCCCAAAACCTTTGCATCCTTTTTTTTTGCACTCTATGCAGTGTTCACACCTGCAGCTGCTCCTCTTCACCCTGTCTCACCAGCACCACTGTGCTGACTCAGCTCTGGCTGCATGAGAAGAACAGCAACAACACATACAAATGCAGTATCTCAGTGGTTCCCAGACTTTCTCACACTCCCGTACCCCTTCAGCCATTTGGCCTCCAGCCGTGCACCCTCTACTCCTGCACAAATTAAAAAAAAAAAAACCTGCGCAGCTTTGCAGCCAGCTCACCGAGGTGCGTGGTTATGTCATGTTTCCCACATACAGAGTGTTCACTTGCACACAAAAAGTCATGCAATGCCAGAAAGACCTCCGTTTTGTTGTTGTCCATGTCCAGAGGTTCAACTGCTTTATCACGGCCTCAACTTTATCATGCACATTGAATATGGTTGCAGAAACCCCCCGTGATCCAAGATTAAGTTGGTTCAGATGAGACAAAATATCACTCAGACAAACCAGGCATGTAAAAACTCTTCATACAAATGCTCAGACAGCTGAAAGTTATGGTCATGGCAATGTGAGTGGGCACCTCACACTCTAAGTTTATTTACACGCCAGCTTCAAAAAGAATCAGGCTGTTCGCAAATCACGTTTTAATTTTTTTGTCACATACACCCTACATCACTTTATGTACCCCTGGGAGTACAAGTACCCCAGTTTGGAAATCACTGCACCACCAGAATTTAATTTGACCTGAGCTAGCAAAAGCGTACATGGGCTCATGGCGTGGATGAAGCTGGGAGCGTAATCTGTTTACAACAAGTCCACCTCAGACACACTCTGTCTGATATCATGGACACTGCACGCACATGCATGCTTCATTCTCAAAGAAGTGTGCATTGTTGTTGCGGATTTGTGATACGCAACTTTCACCAGGACGTTTGCACCGCACCCACTTGTCATCCCTCCTAGATCCTCACAAACCTAACTACTAAGCATGTAATATAAAATAACACCATAAGAAACATAAGAATGACACAAATTTGTCCAACTCACAGATAAGACTGAAGTAAAATTACAGCCGTGATTAATGTAACACAGCAGAAACAAATGATATTTCCACTGTGAGTGTTACCAGCAAAGTAGGTGTGACTGAAGACAGAAGTCCTGGTAGATACACCACGGTCCACGGTTCGACTCCCACGCCTGTTTCCCCACACACTCCCGCACCTCTCTGCGCTGACTTTCAGAACAAAGGTGTGAACACAGCTAAATCGTGTCAGCCTGCAAAACTGCAACGTGAGGCTGTAACCTGTGGGCCCTTAAAGAACATTCTGATCTACTGTGTCTCACTTTCATGTCTCAACCAATACCTGCGTTTTTCCTCCTCCTGTCAATCACAACTCCATCCAGCAATTAAACCAAAGCGAAACAATCCGTTTCCTCTGGTGGGAGGCTGTTAAAAGATTAGATATCCTTTTATAATTAAAATAAGATAAATGAAAAAGAGAAACAGGAAACTCAGATCATACTGTGGAGAGAGAGAGTTAACAGATCAGCTTTGTGTAACAGCTCAGATCAAAGTTTTACATTAAGACAGGACATAATCGGTCTTATCCCGTCCACACACATCTGTCATATAAAAATTCCCCTGAAGCTAGAGCGGTCGAACTGACCTGACTGAGAGAACTGCACTCACACTATAGAAATAAGAGGGAGGGAAGGCGAGCTGTGTGTATGTGTGTTAGCGGGGTCTTATGGTGTCTGATTCCTTCTCCTTATACAGTCATGAGTGAGGAATGCCGCCTCTTCTCTCCCTCTCTCCGCTCTTTGATCTATTCATTCTATTTCTCTCGGCCGCCCACTGTTCATTTGCTCTGTGTGAGGATGGAAGTGTAAAGCCCCGACCTGCTGTCCTGTCACGCTCCGCTTCGTTTTACTCCACCTTCCCCCGGTCCAATAAAATCTAAAATACTGTTATCATTTTTCTCCCTCTTCCTCTCTTCCTCTGTGTGTGTGTGTGTGTGTGTTCTGGACGCTCCATGTTTGGTTATAATAATACTGCTTGGCAGCAACTGGAGCATCTAACTCAATATTCTTTCGTAAGACTGCACAATGAGATTATGGTGAGTATGTGAGGGACTTGAGTGTGTGTGTGTGTGTTTTACTATATTTGTGGGAACCAAAAGCTTGGGAGCCTATTATCCTAGCGGGGACAAAAATGCTGGAGCCGATGAGTTTGATGAGCTGCATCAAATCATTATTGGCTCCCTATAAATAAAGTAAGAGAAGGATGTGTTTGTGTGTCAGTGAGAGTGTGTGTTAGTGTGTGCGTGTCATCCTGAGAGTCCCTGCTGCCTCCTGGGATCCAGGAATAAATTTACTGACAAACAAGGGTCAGGACATTCCCATCCTTAAATACACACACACACACACACACATGCACGCACAAGCTAATGCACACACACACAGTCGCACACACTGCACAAACTGGACTGCTGTCAGGTAACATTATGTGTGTGTGACATGTGTTTCGTGAGGCAGCTCTGCAGACACTCGCTCTTCCTATTTGCTCTTTGCCACTTTTTTGTTTTTCCTTCTCATCTGCTGTTCTGTGCAGCACACTGGTGCAGTGGTTAGCACTCTCAACTCTCAGCAAGAAGATGATTCTGGGTTCGATTCCCAGGCCTGAGGCCTTTCTAGGTGGAGTTTGCATGTGCTTCCTGTATCACTCCCAACATCCAATCATTTCAGCCTCGTGTTAAAGTCCATATTTGTGCCAAATTACAAGAGACTCTTCCAAAGTGTTCACACAGTGAGTGTATTTCCAGGGCACACTAAAAAGTGACGGATGTGACTCCAACTTAATTATTCCATTGTGACTTTTGAGGAGAAGCACATTTCAGCACATTTGCTAGTTAAGCTCTCAGGGCCACTGTAGGTTACTGTGAAATCATGATTACGAGAACGGGGCAAGACACCAACACTCAAGTTAGCCCTGCTGTATCATCAGTGTGTGAATATGTGTGTGTATGTAGTTTCTTTGACATGTCTTCCTGGTTCATGGAGGATGATGTGTTTCCTGACATTTTGAGTTATCCATGAACTTAGATTATCTAAAGCAAGAGCACTGAGTATAGAACAAATATTGTGCCAAAAGGAAACATCCCATCAGAAACAACATGATATACCATGACATAGCTCAGACCATCACTTGACCTCCTGGTAACAAGAAAGTAACCATGGCCGACTTCCTGTCAGCTCAGGGAACTATAGCGCTGCATTGATATGAAGCAGCCAAGAGATGGGGAATATCACCGTGATGATGGTCTACAAAAGCTGTTCCTGCTGGACACACGTGAGGCCTCTCTGTCCGAGGAACATTTACATAATTCTGCCTTCATTCCTGTTTTTATTCGCATTGATTTATCTGTTTGTGTTGTTTAGCTCTCTGGCTAAGTCCAATCTGTGCTTGAACTTAGTGACGTCGGGAATGCAGATTGAAAACAAACAAACATCACATCCCTGTAGGGAAGCTGCTTTTTCTCTTGCCCCCTCAACACGGAGGTGAGAGGTCAGCCACAGCTCACGTTACGCCACAGGCTGGATCCAATGAATCTCAGCAGGGGCTCCGACCTCAATCACCTATAAACACCGCATCTTATGAGAGGTTCTCTAAGTTTATATGTAGCCAATGTACAACCACAACAAGCATCACTCATAAAAATCAATATTAATGCCCAGTGCAGCTGGAGCATGGAGAGTGATAATATTTTTGTATTACACAACAGGTACTAAGAGCAGTTAGTGTTGAGTCTTTCAGGCTGTTGTCTGCAGCAGCATATTCAATAAAACCAACAGGTCCTTTTACTTCCATCCATCCATTGTGTAGCACTTATCTATGCAGGGCAGCAGGGGGCTGGAGCCAAACCCAGCTGACATAAAGTGAGGGCAGGGTGCACCCTGGACAGGTCACCAGTGGAGACAAGTGGACCAGTGGAAGCTGGAGAACCTGAAGAGAACCCACTCAGCCACAAAGAAAAAACATATAAACTCCACCGAGAAAGATCTCAGGCCCAGACACTGAACCCAGAACCTTTCTTGCTGAGATGCACCATGCTGCCTGTCCATCTGTACTGCATGTCATTCCCCCAGTCTCTCTCCCCACTTTCCTGTCCCTCTCCACTATTTTGTCAATTCAAGGCAAAAATACCCCCCTTGAAAAACAAACATTATCATAATATCCAAAGTCCATACTTTAATAGAAATAAAACAATCTTTTTTTCTTGTTTTTTTTTAATCTATTGAATGATTTGTCAGTTCATGGTCAATGAACATCTAGACTGTTATGAAACTGAGTTGCTGTCTTGGTGTGATTCTTAAAATTTCTAAAAACAAGCTCTTATAAAATGACATATTTCATTACATAACATCACATCTTCTTCTATTGTGACCTCTGCTGCCATTTGTTCTTGCTGTGCTTCATCTTTCTAATTCAGGACATCTGTTGACTCAACTGAACCATGGATGTTGTGGTTATGCAGCTTGAGTCTTTACCACAAGGTCACACCCCAAAATACATCTTTTGATTATTTATAGCTTTTTTTTAGATTTACAGGAAAACCTTTGTTCAAAAACAAAACCATCCAACAAAGGTCCCTGGAGCAGGAACACCATGATCGCTTTCTTGCACTTGTTGTCAACCCACCGCTGCGAATTCGAATGATGCCTGCTGCTGCACCAGAGTCTTATGAGATGTCATGAAGTCGTGATCACATGACTTTGCGGATGTTTTTCAATTTGAAACACAGGATACAGGAAGCGGGGACATGTCTGTGAGAGCGTACATGCACCCGATCTGGTCTGATGTCTGTGGTCAAAGCGCCCCAAGACGGGGAAAACTGAACAGATACTGAAGGTATTGTTTGTGCAACGAGGCCTGATCCTGCCGCTGCAAAACATCAGCAGAGGAGAGGACACACTGCAGCCATTTTTAAAACACATCAGGAATATGTTTATATGGTACACCCTGCGTTCACCGTGCAGGGATAGTTCAGTTGTGGTACACATTGCCCCTAAGTATAATATCTGCACTGGACAGCTCTCTGCTCTCCCCGTGTTTGGCCAAACCAGCTCATAGTGCTGGACAGAGTTTAAGTGTGCACTGTATACAACTTGTTTACAGTGCATCAACAAGTCGGAAAAAAAGCAGCTCATCTGGAACTAACCGACTCACTCAGTATTCCTCCATGCAGGAAGGCTGCGTGAGGCGCTGTATCACTCTGCCTCTCCCACACTGCAAAGCAAGGGGGTGAACCGGACTACATTCAGACATCACTCACAAAAACTACTCATAACTCTGTGAAGTTTTGACAGTATATACCTGTACTTTAACTATTAGCATATTGTTACTTCCATAGAAAAGTACATGATTAAAATTATTCAGAATTTTAAGTATGTAGTATCATGACTGCATTTCTGACCTTCATAACAAACTGAGCAAGTTCTGGTTATTATAGTAGAACATGCACCACAGGCATAATGCTCTGAGGGAGCGAGCAGAGTGACGCAAGGCGGTGGCCGTGTAGAGACGCCATGTCATTGGTCAGCAGCGTTGGGTGAGTCATTTATATCACAACGAGTCTGGACCAAACAGCTGATAGGTGGAGTGATACAGCGCATCACGCAGCCTGCCTGCACAAAGTGAGTTGGTTAGTTCCAGATAAACTGTTTTTTTTTTTGTTTTGTTTTTTCGACCAGTTTATGCACTGTAAATTATTTGTATAAAGCTTAAACTTCAACTGGTTTATTATTTTGAGGTGGGACTTCTTAAGAAAATACACCGTAGTTTGGGTCCATTCACAGCTCTTTATCTCCTGTATGAGCTGGTATGGCTAACTGGGGGAGAGCAGAGAGCTGTCTACTGCTGATCTTACACTGTACTTCATACAACCCCACTTACAAAAATCCTATCCCTTTAATTCCTGCTTTAAAGACAGCACAGCCAACAGAACTAATTTACTCTTTCACTTACATCTGTAAAAGTTTTTAAAAGCTGTTGTCTGTATATAGGCTGTAACTTCTGCTGAATGACAGGTACTGTAAGTTGTAACCAGTGTGCAGACTCCACAGTTTAGCATGCATGTTTCTGTAGCAGCATGGGGAGTACAGTAAAGGAGACACGGCTGCGGAGATGTACAGTGACGCTGTGCCCACCGAGGCAGAAACTGTCTTCGGTTTCCTCACACTGCTGTTTTTATATGTGATGAAAGATTTAAAACCTCAGTGGCTGGCCTCTGTCACACCATCCATCTTTTTATTCATCCCTCCATCTACAGCACCTCCACCCTGGGTCACTTCCACCTCCCTCCACGCGTGTCTTGGAAGTTGCTATCCTCCTCTTTCCTCTAGATCTTTCCATTTCCTTGTCTTAACATCTTGGACGATATCTTCCCTCATCTGTCTGGCCGTGTGACACCATCATTCATCCAGTCATCCATTCTTGACCTCTTTTCTTCCCTCCTGCATGCACTCATTCATACAAGAGGCTCCAAATTAACTGGGCCAGAAGGAAAGAGAGGAGGAGAAAGAAAGACGTGAACTGTCTGCAACATCTGAAATATTTTGAATTGCATACTGAATTGGATCATTTGCCTGGAGCCCAGAGGCGCTGCTCACATCATCATCATCAGCAGCTCACACACTGCCTGTCTGTACATCCGCCATGCACACCCAGTAGATCCATGCAGAGCCCCTTAGACGTCACACGGGTAATTTCATGCCTATAAAGTGTTAAGGCTGAACAGAATCTGGTCGTGTTCTGGACGAGACTTGCCACACCACACGGACACAAAGGCCGTATTCTTGCATTGTAATTCTTCGCTGCCTTATGCAACAGCAGGTCGGCCTCAGCTGTCTGTGGGCGCTGGCATCCCTGACCTTTTCTTCCACAGCGCTTTATAGCGAAGTTCTGAAAGGTTAGCCACTGGTATGTGTGAAAATGCATGACAGATATGGTACAATAGTTCACTGTGTGACCGCACTAATGGAGCATGCCACACATCGGTCATTTCTGCTGTCATTGTTTCAAAATGACAATTAGCATGTAAGTGTGTGAGCGTGTGTAGGTGCGTGTTTCAGGCCCAAACCACATCTGCATCTCAACGAAAGAACCGTCTTGTCGCCTAGTGCATAACTTTCCCATTCATAAAAAATATATTCTCTTATTTGTTTATTCAGCTTCAAATGAAGACCCTCTCGTCTCCATGAAAATGCCGATTTTTTTTTTTTTTTACAAAGATTAATATATTTTTTCAATAGTTGTTTATTTATTTATTTCAAATTCTACATTTATTCATCTATGCATGTGTTTCTGAAGTTATGCGACATCTGTATTTATTTGTATATTTCTGATTTCCTTTCTTATAGATGTGTCCCTGTGTTAGCTGGGCTGGACTGGTTATAGCACTTATGTATTTGGTTAGTTATTTTTGTACTTTCTAGTATTTCGCTTTCTAAGACTTGTTTCATTCATATAAGATGAAAAAAAAAATTCCAGTGGAATCATGAGCTCCAGCCCATGTCAGACTAAAATATGTGCACTTTAACCTTTGGCCAGTTAGTCTGAAACCCATGGGAATTAGGTGATTAAGATTTGTCCCTTTAACAGCCACACAAGCATGTTCTAATTAGACTTATAACTCCTGTCTGTTCATGTATCTGTCCAACTGTAGAAAGCCCACATTGAAAGTAAAACACTACATGTTGTTTTATGCAGATGATGTGTTATTCCACATATAAAGTCCTGACATGTTGTTCCCACTGTGCTCACAATGCTGCAGTGGGAACCTAGTGTTTTGATTCCTGTGTGGATTAAAAAACAGCTTCAGTTCTTCAGCAGCTGCTTTAATACACTGCTATCACACAAACTGAATATCATGGCTTATATTATGGCACAAACAGAGAAAGTGTGGTGTTCTGTAACAGGAAAAACTTGACTCAGTTGAGATGGACATCAGCTCCATGATCCCAGAGGAAACAGACACCTCCAGATTAAATGGATACTAACCTTATGATGCTGTTTTACACAGTTAGACAGAATCCCCAAACTAAACTCTTCTGGTGTAATGGTAGATTTACTAACTCAGAGATTAGCAGACTTGAATGTTGTCTCTAATTAAAATAAAATTTTAAATGAATTTATCAAAGACTACCAAACACGAAAACACAAGAAGTGTGTGTGCATGAAGAAGTATCTATAAGTTTCTGTGTTGTGCTGTGCTGAAATGATTACAGTTTGCTTTTATAAAACTCTCTGATTGGATGTATTTACCAGTATCTTCCTTTAAGGTACTTCAATAAGCCTGTAAAAACTGTAAATGAGCCAGTGTGAGTATTTACCGGCAGACGGTGATCTCTCCGGAGCTCTGCGGCGCTGTGCCAGGTTTAAAATTGGACACGTTGAAGTAGGAGAGCGTGTGGTCGATGAAGCCGTGCATGGTCCCGGTCTGACTGTACATGTACTGGTAGACGAGGCGAGGGATGAAGTCTGACGTGAAGGAAATCACAAAGGCCTCCGGAAACAAAGAGAGAGACAGAGGAACATTATTTTTCTATTAGTACGACATAAGAAAAAATAATTTGCATGTAAACGTTGTGTGTCAACTGGTTTGTTTTCAGATGATAAAAGCACTACCAGCTCTGGTAAACCACATTTAAAGATATATATAGCAATGTATTCATTTAGCAGGATTGAATAAAGTCTGTATGACTGATGAATGCAAGATAAGTTTTGCTTAAAGGTTGACACAGGCTTGAAGGGCATTAAGTGTGTGTGTGTGTGTGTGTGTCTGTGTGTGTGTGTGCGTGTGTGTGTGTCTGTGTGTGTCTGTCTGTGTGTGTGTGTGTCTGTGCA
>OMNW01031237.1:0-20302 GCA_900303245.1 Selene dorsalis | reverse complement strand
TCACTGTGAAACCTTTCTGTTTCTTTCTTTTTATCTCTTTCTCTGCCAACCATTTCTGTCTCTCTGTATGCCGTCCTCTTCATCACTGTCCCTCTAGCTCTCTCTCATGTCTCTGTCTGTTCCTTGGTCCCCCTCCCTCTCTGTCTGGCAGTAAAGGCTGATGGAGTGTGAAATTAGAAAGTGTATCATATTCTGCTCTGTGGCTCCATGTCCTGAGCTATAAGCTACAGCTAGTCAGTGAAATAACATGCAGTGAAACAGATACATTAACATGGTGTTCCTATATATATGTGTGTGTGTGTGTGTGTGTAGTGTGTACATATGCGTGAGTGTGTGGTGTGGTGTGGTGTGGTGTGGTGGGAAGAAAGCAGCGGACAGTTTAGCCAGCCACAGCTTATCTTAAATTACTTATCTCATGCCTGATACACTGGTGCTTTTTCACAAACTGCAGAAGCCATTACGGATTAAAATTGTGGAAACACACATACACACACACACACACACATGTGCACACACGCACAGACACACATTAATTTGCTGACAAGACAAAATTTCAATAGCCTATTGTAAACACAGAAAAAGTTTTACAGTTTTGATAAGGAAAGAACACAGTGAGAGCTTGACAGATGTGGGGCTGGTTTTCTCATTACCAGAAAAATGTCAGGGTATTAATTAACTTGAACACATGCACATCTGAGTACACAAATTTGCACAGTGTAGACAACTGATTTTAAATAGCTAAATATACTCTGCACCAAGATGCAAACAAAATGATGGATGAAATTTGACAGAAATCCAAATGACTGATTCTAGTTTTTTCAAGCGATTGTCCCCGTCAGTCCTTTAAATTTATGATATTAATGCAAATTTATTATGATCAGATCATTGTCTTGCTTTTTTATTTTTGTTTCTTATATATATTGCAGAAAATACCAAGTAACCAAGTAACCAGTACTAATTCATATCACACTAGTGACCACAATTGTAGTGTATACATCAATGCTCATGTTGACTCTTGGTGGTGTGACAGTATTTCCTGGGTCAAATCTGATTCAAGATTTCAGTACAAAAACAAATCCAAGCAGAATTTAGACTTAGTTATGAAACCAGTTTCTGAAAATGTACACACTTGGTTGATGAATATTCAATAGCAGCTGAATCAAAGTGAATGGTCTTCTGAAACACAACGTCTTAACAAGATTATGTATGGTATCTGTATTAAATCATGGATCACATATCCAGATATATACATGATTGATAGAGAGGAATATATTTTCATCTTTACTGAATAAATTTGTGGTGTTGTGTGAAAAATGCTCTCAGTTCCTCATGATCTCTTTGTTTTCTGGCTTCATTTCCATAGATATACCTGTATGTAATGATTTACCAGTATTTCAATGTATTCCTGATATCTAGTGAACTCTACTTTGAAGTGTACTGTATGCTATGTAAGTACGATTTACTACAACATTAATTCTGTTGTGCTGTATTCTTTTGTGGTATGGCCATGAAACGATAACTGTCTTACACACGTTTCATCCGCTTAAACCAATGAAAATGAAAATGCTGTTCTTGGTATGTATTTAAAGACTCTGTGTATCTGTGTGTGTGTGTGTATGTGTGTGTATGTGTGTTTACCTGCATCAGGCCGGACACCTCTCCCTTCTGCAGTGGTGCAGAGATGGATGGAGTGAACGGCTTACTGTCTTCTACCGGCTGGCCTCTGAGGAAGTGCTTTCCTGCCTCGTAGATGTCCACCTCAATCATCTTCCCTTTGAACTCAGCCCTCTTTGGTACCAGCACCTGCAGATCAGGAGCAACATATCATAACTGATCAAATTAAAAAGAAAAAACTAATACAAAAAACCACCATGAACCCCGCAAATATCATCATTTAAAGGGGAACTATGCAAGTCGCTTTTTCACTGTTTAGCTAACCCCCCATTCTCCATTCTCCCCCGTAACAAGTCAACATCACAATTACTCCAAAGCGGTTTAATTAAGGTTAAAATCTAACATAGTTCCTCTTTAACATTTGGGATGTTATTCACTGCAGCTTTGACTGTGGAAATGCAACTGCAATTGAAGTAATCAACATCATATTGTCAAAACTTCAAAGTAGAGAACAATAGATAATATTAATTTAATAATTTAGTGACTGCACTTTAGTGCCCACAGGTGAGATAAATGCAATTGTCCATGGAGGCAGACCTTTATGACTTTCTGTTCCACCAAATAACCAGCCCTCTGTATGTTTCTTCACATCCATCAATTACATTTTCAATTAACCACTGTTCAAAACTGTTTTCCCCAATACTGACGCCTATTGTTTTTCAGCTAGTCTCTGCATGCTTACAAAAAAAACATAGAGTTGAATGTTTTCAGTTCCATTTATGGAAGCCCTCAAGGTCAAAAAGTACGGCAACAGCTGTGAGATAAACCAGTGGGATTTGCTGGTTTGTCTTATTATTTCACCATGGCAACTATAAATCTCGGCTGATCACAGCGGGAGGGAAGAGACAACAAAGAGTTATAATTATGGCTTAGTGTGAAATGGAATTTGTTCTTAATGACTTACCCCTGTAAATAAAGATCATATGCAAATGCGTTTCCTTTAAAAACAATTTTTAAACTAACCACTAAATTGACAGATTGACAGCGATTATTTTTACTGATTTACTCCTTTTCTTTAGCTCTTGCTTTCAAATTCTGTCTCTCTGGTAAACACTAATAGAATGATTGCTGTTGTTATTATTGGTGGGATTTAAAACTGCATTCACAAATTACAATCACAACTAAAATGCCAGTTTTCTTAGCAAACATCTCGTGATTTATTCTATTTCCTGTGTGAAATGAAAGGGCTCCCTCTATATGAGTAATCACCTTAGCATTTGAAAAGTGATGTTATCCTCTCTGACAACAACAACAACAACAAAAAAGCAGACATTAAGGCAGCTACGCCTTTATGACAAACTGACAGTGCACTGACAATTTCCTTTGAAATTACAGAGGAAACTACTTAGAGTGATCAACTGCTTTTATGGATCAGAAAGCTTTAAACAGGATTGCTCTTTAACAAACACTGTTTAAAGAATGTTACGTATAGTTATCACATAGTCCATTTACAGCAGTCATTAGGGCTCTTTTCATACATGACAACATATGGAGAAAACTAATTAAACTTGTGAGTTTACAAGCACTTGCTCAGCGGGCTTAATGTAATATTTTCACTGCCGTGGCTCAGTGAGTTACTTTGCCCTCATATAGTGGTCAGTTACTGTCCCTGCTCTATCTTGCAGCTGGAGAGGGCACAGCGGAAGCTGTTATTTCATCTTTAAATCAGTACATAGTGAATCTGCTGGTTAGTATGACAGATAATGTTTAAATAATTTCTTGTTAAATGTTTTACTGTTTTAGCAAAAAAAACCCCCCAAAAAAACATAATATTTAAAAAGAAAAAAAAGTTTACATTCATGAAATGGATGCACGAAGTCGACGCTACATCAGAAGTAAAAGAAACAGGCAAAGATTTGCATTCACTTACAGCTACCAATTTGACCCACACAGATGTGATCACTATTGAAGGTCTACACTGTAATGTATTACATTTTGCACAAATATAATGATTAATATCTTAATATTATTGATAATATATTACTTTCTACTGGTTCTCTTTTAGTTTGCCTCTTTCCACATGCATTTCAGAGATGAGGATTAGCAGGAGATCAGCATCTTAGGACAAACTGGGGATACAATATCTTGTCCAAGTACACTTCAGCAGACAGCGTGCTGACTCAGATCATCTGGTGGTCTGTCTAACCATTACAGGGCTCTGCAGGGCTAAGCTACTGACTCGGCAGAGAGTAGCATGTGAGCTAGTGGAGGGAGTGTTACTGCTGTGATGGCAGGACTACACCGGGTTCAGTGTTAATCTGTCAGTCCTTATCCAGCTGGTGGAATATGATAGGAGATGGAGAGCACGCCAGACAGACGCGCAGCCAGTGCCACACCTGCCTAATCAACACACCTGCTGCTTGACACTCTGACCACTGTGAGGCTGTGTGTGTGCGTGCATGTGTGTAGTAGCCAGCAACCAGGCTGAGAGCAGAGAGGTAAAACGCAGCAGGGCTGTGAAAGAGAAAGAGAGAGAGAGAGAGAGATGTGTGTGTGTGAGTGTGTGTGAGGGTCATTCGAGGCCCATTACAGGGTGATTAAATGATGAAAGAGCTTGTCCGATTTCATTGGAAACCTCCCCTCCTACTTCCTCACTGAGACACACACGCACACACTCACGCACACACAACCCAGGTGGGTTGGGTGCCTATTATACCCGTCAGGATAGATATCCATCTGATGGTGTAAAAGTGAAACTAGGCCATTTGTTCACTCACACCTCTCCACCTTGTTCCCCACTTTCCTCCGCCCACCCACCCCCTCTCTACCTCCTTCTGTCCTTTTCTTTGCTCCCACTACTCTTTTCACGTCTTGCCTGACCCCTTGACTTTCCCATTTTCTCTCTTGCAACTCAACTCCCCTGACACCCTCAAACACCACCCATTCCTCCCTGCTGAACAAGTCTACCATTTACTTCTCTCACTACTTTCTCCTCTTTTTTATCCTATATTCACCCAACACTCTTAATCAAACCTGCTGTATGTGACTGATGCCTTTATTTTGAGTGATTTTCTATGAAGTTTAAGCTTTACATTTTATATGTAACAACAATATTGCACCAAAAATTAAAACTTGGTTTTGGAGTGACATATATGTATATGTATATATATATATATAGAGAGAGGGTGGTAAAGATAAAAGTGAAGAGGCGGGATGACGGGATTCTGAAAGATAAAACTTAAACAGTGAGTCAGGCCTCTAAAATACACCCTCAGGTATATGTTCTGCATGTGTGTGTGTGTGTGTGTGTCCCGTGGGCGTAGACAGCATGCAGCAATATAGACATGTATACCTTGGGGGGGTAGACTCAGGAAGATATTGGTATAGTGTTTTCATGTTCTTTTTTCAAACTGTGATTTAGGAGTACAAGCCAAATACTTAATGTCCAAAAAAATACACGGGGAAGGGAACACATCAAAGCTCTTCACATGAGCACAGTCAACTACACTTGACATTGTGGAAGAAAAAATATTCATTTGGTGTGGTGAAGAGAGCAAACCCCTACACCTAGGAGTGTCTGAGTCCACACTCAACCGGTTTGCCCTATTGATCTTGTGTCCCTTAAACAATGCCATTCACTTGTATTACGGTGCTACCTTCTCCAACACACCTTCTCGTCTCTGTCTTTGTTTGTCTGTACATCTGGTTTCCCCTACCTCTTGATAATTCAGTTGTATGTTCATGTGATCATGTTAATTCAATCCTGTCTGACAATCAGACCTTGAGATGCAAATACCTTTGTTCCCCATGTAACCCTATGTGACCCCCTTGCTTCCACAACTCTATAGCTGTCCCCCTGCCCTTCCCTCTGGGTCAGTCTATTGCCATGGACGTGCTCTGTGACACTAGGCTCACCGTTTTCCGGATTACTAATAAACTCACCACACCACTGCAAACTCTGGAACTATGGACTTGAGATTTTCTTCAACAACATACATGCCTGCATATGCACAAATGTAGAAATGTATGAAGTGTGCACTCGTACAACATGTGAACCGAGTGACACTTGTAAGTTAAGTTTATAGCCTGCAGAAGGAGGTGCAAAGGAGGAGGAGAAGAGGGGAGGGGAGGAAAGTGGAAGGGGGTAAAAATTATTACCATCCCCTGCCCTCCCTGCTAATAAAAAGCATAACTTCAAACATGTTTCTGATGATGGTTAAAGCAGGAGGAAATTGATTTATTTGAAGATGTTTTAAAGTGAATTTTTCACAGGTTGAGAGAGGGTCTTTGATGCCATGTGGGTGTGTGTGTATGTGAACAGCTGTGTGTGCTTGTGTGCGTGTGAGTGTGTGTGTAGAATGGAATGTTCATGTCTTTAGGGCTGACCTTAATGTTAGTACAGTAAAAAAAAAAAAAAAAAAAAAAGGCAAAATGTACTACTGCTATCAGCCACCAAATGCTCTCATGACCACCGCAGGGTGTTTGTGTGTGTGTATTTGTATGTGTGATATTACTGCTAACCTACTTTAGTCAATACAAGCTTAAGCTTCTGACACCTGCTGTGAGTACTCCTGTGACATGCAAAGCAAAGCTTCTGATCTGATTTACTAAGTGTGAAAATGAGGAAGAGTTTGGATTAGCTTCACATACGAAAAAATATTCATCAAATGCAGATTAATTTACAGCTTTTTCACTCTATGTTTTCGATGGTGGATGTGAGTGTGTGCGCCAACTAAACTATTTCAGGATTCATCTAATCCATGTGTGTCAGCAAACAATGATAGCCAGATCATGGCCAGGACAACTTCAACGAAGCAAGGCTGTGATCTTCAAATGACAGGTAATAAATGATAAGAAATAGTAATCTTTATTCCATCAAACTTTATTGAGATAATGGAAAAACTACCATTAAAATCAGTGTGTTTGATTTAAAATTACGTCAATTTTAGGTGGCTGCTCGCTCATATTGAAATTAATTTTTTAGACTGGTGGTGGTGGTTTTTTTGTTTTTTTAATTTGCTCTTGTCAGAAACCTAAGGATACCAGTTCCAACAAGTACACACAAGTCACACCTTCAAGTATTTTCACAAACATCTTACCTGTTCATAGAACTTGTTGTGAGCCACATAGTACTGGGCATCAAATGACTCCTCTGTCACCAACACATGTTGCCTCTCCCCTACCTAGAGAGAGAAGGAAACAATATGAAACTGTATGGAAGGAAATATCACATTTACAGTATAAGCATTGGCCAAGTTTTGTAGACATTCTTCAGGTTTAATTCAACACAAGCTGCCGTGGTAATCCACTTTTCTTCTATTCATCAGGATCCCAATTCAATCAAAGTTTTGCTCTTTCATGTTATTCCATATTTTCTGCTAGAGCAGTTCACCATTTAATTACAATCTCAAGGTCCTGGGCCACTTCAGTTTTAGCGCTTGGCTCAGAGGACAGTGAGCACTATTCAACTAAGGAACTTACTAAAAAAGAGAGCTGAATAAAAAAGAAGAAGAAAAAAACAACAAGGCTACACAAGATACAATTCTAATACTTAGAGAAAACAGTCTATTCAAGACATCAGAAAATCAAATACTTCAACAAGGACTCTGTATCAAGAAATTTAGCACAGTGCATAATGACAGAAAGTACAATTTTTATGTTGAAGAATGTTATTGACTGAAGTGGCAGAAAGAAGAGAAAAGAAGAACTTTGCTGAAAGCAGTGTGAGCATGAATAAAGCCACCTCAGGACTGACTGGGCCAGAAAGGGAAATATCTTTTCTCACTTGTTCAAGTGTCTTGTCCATGGGGACGCTTAAGTTTTGACAGCTATTTGATTGCACTTCATGGCGTGATCCCCACCATTTCATGGTGTATGTTTGTTTTGTGTATGTTTTTTTTGTGAATGAATAAAGCTAATACTTGTTGTTAATGTGGACTAATGCATCTCCTTCAAGCTCCTTACTTTCCAAATATGATCACTCAGGAACCACATTAATGTCAGCTGAACACAGGCCCTAGATGAGATGCTTTACATTCATTGTGTAATCTTCTTGTATTGTAAGAAACTGCCATAGTACTGCAGAGCATAAACCACCTGGGTTTTACATATCAGCAACATACATTGGAAAATGTTGGGAACAAAATGTCTCAGTGGGCAGTATTTGCATTTTAACTCTCTCGGTGATGAGCCCTGTACTGTAAAACTGTGCTGACTGATCATTTCCTTGGCAATATGTCAGAGCCTTAGAAGTCAGGGCTCTGACACATTGCTCAGGGTGTTTCCTTTTTTGCAGACACCCGTCTTCTGTGCTCTTTTCATCCCTCCTTCCTGTCCTTATCCTTTTGCTTACATCCCTCTCTCCCATCTCTGGGCTCTTTGTTGTTCATACCTCTTTTCCTCTTCCTTCCACTATAATTCCTTCTCATCCTTCGCTTTTCTATTTTTTTTTTTTTTTTTTTTACTGATTTTACTGTGCATGTGTGTTCCAACACCTGCACAGGCATGCTGACAGACTTAAAAAGAGACCAAATAAATCACTGCTTCCTGCAAACAGAGCAATTTTCAGAAAAAAGAGGCTGGAAAAAATATCCTTTGAACATTATTACTGGATGGTGAACATTTGATTTGGGCCTTTTGTTTGCTCCTTTGAATTGAAGACAGATGTCTCTGCTGTGAGCCTAAAATCCTGAGCATATGAAGAAAAGACCATTCACTGTGTTGTACATACATTTAAAGAAAAGTGTTGCTGTTTGTCCTTTAGATACGTTTGAAATACCTGAAACTCATCTGCTAATGTTTATATCTCTGTAAACCATCAACTTACAACTGACAATTGTCCATAATTGGTTTTGCCTGTGTACTGTTTTATGTTTCTCAATATGTATGGAATTTGCCTGTAAAACAACATATTTCTGTACTGTATTTGCAGATTCATGCCTCTTTGGGCAGGGTGCTCTTGAAGAAGAAGTTTTCAGGGTCATTGTTTCAGAGGACTGATGCAGTGAAAGAACCAGAAGCTAGATGTGTATGCTGTAGATTTGTATTGGTCATGTCAGCCTTAATAATACCTAATCCACACCTAAACAACAAACACAGAGCACTGATCTGGGATTAAGTTATATCCTGATGTGTTAATTGAACTGTGAGTAAGAGGATGAGCATGCATGAATACACTCTAGGATAAACAATGATACATAAGGGAATGTAGTGAACTTAGTAAATGAAGAAGATGGAAGAGCTGCACACTTACGTGCACCAGAACACAAGGTCTGCGTGTAATTGTAATATATGTGTTGGTTTCTGCCTATGCGGCTGCTTGTCTTTCCTGTAAGTGTCCGCGTTGAGATTTGTATTTACTCCATCTGTTGAAACCCATCACAGAATACCAAAGAACGCATGCACCGCGTGTGTGTATCTTTGCACAGTAAGATGTGGATTTACTTCACCATCCAGAGAATAAAATCCCACGATGCACAGCAGATCTACTACAGATCTGTGGGATCATGAGTTTAATTGATAATTAATCCACATCATAACAAGGATAATGAGAGAACTGTGGCTTTGAATTGTAATCAACATTTTCATTTGCCTCAAAAATAAAAGGAGCAATTCACCTGAACACCATCCAAAATGTGCTATGCTATATTTACTGTATCTGTGGCCTCTCTTTTACCTTGCAACTGGATTATATTTTTAACCAGACTCTTAAATGGGATTAATTATATGGTGATATTAGTCATTATTAAAAAAGGAGCTAATTATACACCTGTTGTGGTGTCAATGTAATAATTCTTAACAAGAAACACAATAAAGATATATAATAAACAGAAAAGTCACATCCACTCTGAATGTGATAAAGATAGGACATTTCATAGCCCTTTAATATGATAAAAGGTTTTAATTATAGTGTAACAACCATTATTGTGCAGTGTAAACACCGATCAAAGCAGCAATAACAGCAAACAGCCACAAGCCATACCTTAAAAAAGACATTACAAGAAAGCAAACTGTAGCCATAAAGGGATGCACATGGTCAGCAACAGTACTAAAACAGGCTCTGGCTTTCAAACCATAATGATACCTAATGTGAGCCAAGAAAACATTCCCCATCACACCACCACCACCAGTCTAGACTGTTAACACAAAGCAGGTTAGGTTGGGATTTATTAATAGTAAATTCTGACCTTGATCTACACACCTCAGCAGAAATACAGATTCATCAGGGTAAGAAATGTTTCTGCTTTGGGCCATTGCCCACTGCTACAAAGATTTGTGATTTTGGATGACAGGACTGTGGTCTTCTACTGTTGCCCTTCCATCTCACCGAAGTTGGTTAGTGGTTATCTAAGTTACTGGAGCCTTTTCTGGCCATTCTCATCATGAAGGTGTATCCATTAACCAAACTGTTGCTCACTGCGCTCTTGACTTACATCTGCCCGATTTTTATGCCCTGCGCTGCTGACATATGGCTGACTGATTGCACAAGAGCATGAATAAGGTGTCTGTAACAAAATGAGTATAAATGATGAAAACAGTCAGGGGCTGTTCGAGCACTTCAGGATGTGTCTTCATATGACAAGAACTGTCCTCATCATAAGTCCAAAAGAAGCTCATCTGTTTTTATTTATTTGTTGTTTTTTTTTACTATTTTGCCAATTTCTATCAAAGGCCTTTTATTTGTATAAACTGTACTCTCTATATGGTGCTGGTTTGTTTCAGAACAAACCAGTTTACAACGTTTACGCAACACCAGAGCTGAACTGAAATGTACTCACTCACTGCATCCCTCTCTCTTACTCTGACCCACTTGCTTTTATTTCTCCATTTATCATGATTATTATCTAACTGTTACCCACTCCTATCATTCCCATACACACTCTCATTCTTACACATACACAAACGGAAGAATAAGATATCCATCTTCCTCACAAACCTGGCCAAATTACCACAAACATGCAATCACCAGCACACACACGCACACACTGTCAAACAAATCGACAGTTACACACAAACACACACAGCTCCATGTAACCCCTTGCAGAAAGATATTTTGTTTTGTTTCCTGCTAAATAGTCGTTGTGAGGAGTGATTTAACAGGGCTAAAGAGAGATGCTCTGATCTTCTGGAGGTTCTCTTTGAATAAGCTGCTTGAAAGAGGAAGAAAAAACACCCCTGCTGGTTTGGGTATTTTGTTTTACCCTCAAAGTCAAATTCAAAGTGAAAGAGACTCAAACTTTTCAGCGTTTGCCACAAAGACTGAGGGGATTACGGATGGCTTTGGTTAAATGTTTGTGAGGACAAATGTAAAATCAACATAGATCAAAGTTATCCAAATACACTGTTTGGCACAAGGCCAAAGCATAAATAATTTACACAGGGTAATACACTAACAACATGAGAAAGAATCCAGAATGAAGAAACTATAAAGGTTGATGGCAGGGAAACAGAGAAACAAGAAAGGTTAGAGAAAAACCGAAAAAGAAGATATTTACACAAACAAAAAAGAGAAGATTCTGTCAAAACACTTGTAACTCCATAAGCTCTTTGAATGCCACGACTATCTATAAGTGGTTTTCAAATCTTTGTCCTTTGCAAAGCAGTCCAGGCCAATCATTTCATGTTCACACACAGACTCAGCCACAAGTAGCAGCTGGAGGGACTTTACTCAGTCGATAAACTGACTCCTTATCTGCCTGTTCATGCACTGCATTCACCTGTACTCTGCAACACATTCAAATATCTTGCAGCCCTTCAGACGTATTGTGATATCAGGTTTAGGTTCTTATATGTGGGAGCAAATAGGTACATTGCTGACCAGAGGACTGACTCATTATTTATCTGGCTCCACTAAAGAAAGAAAAGCCATGTTATCCATGTCAGATAAATTTACAGTCTGATACAAATGGCTCCGACAATCTATGATGTCAAATTAGTGGTCATGTTTAAATCATCTGTGGCCACTTGAAGTTCAAAGGCACTATAATTAGGACCAACTCATGGGGTCTGGTTAATCATAAGTATATTCACTGTTGATTACACAAGGATAAATTAGGTAGTACAAAGCAGAGGAAACACTGCCATGAATTTAAGCTTTGGAGACTGAACGTTACCTTAATAAACAATGTCTTTCAGAAAGTAAACAAGGGAAGAAGGAAGTTTGCAAGTCCTTCGGCTTTGACCAGACCTGTACACACACTCCTGTCAGTCAGGCAAGGAGACATGGAGCACTCTTTGAAAGACAGATGCCATTTTTACTCAAACACCTCAGATACTGTGTGCGTGGGTTTGTGTTTGACAGAGACAGAGAGAGTATTGAAACCCAGCATTTATTATGTTGAAATACTTAGAATCCACTTGCCTGCCTGACACCAAATGGGAGTGCATATATTTACATATGTACCTACTTACCTGTGTATCTGCAGATGTAAACATAAATTACAATACAGTATGAGAAAAACATTTCAGTGTCACCACAACATTTGACCCTCTCACCACCAACACAATACTAATGCAGCTTCTGTTATTTCTAAGAGCATGTTTATATTACAAAGTCTCTTCACCAAAGCCCTGTTTCCACTGAGGAAGTTCCCAGTGCTTCTCTTCTGTTGAGTTTTAAAAATGGTGTTTATTTTTGCGCTTTCTTTTGGCATCACATCCTGCTCTGAGTATACACCCAATCAGCACTGAGTAAACCTCAAGCCCCACCTGGGAGTTTTTCAGGGCCGCTCGGAGTACATACCCCGAGGCAGGGACTCGTTTAGCCTCCAGAAAAGTTCTGGGAGATCGTCCTTCAAGCCCCTCAAGTTCCAAACACAGAGAAGTGGCATCAAGGTCTCCAGTGCTTTTTAAACACTTTCACTCTGCATAAGTCCCTTTGCTCAAAGAGAAATTCTTGACCTTTCTGTGGGGCCTTCAATAACAACTTATATTATCCACACCGGTCTGTTTTCAAGCCTTTTGATATTCTGGTGAATACTGACTTGAAATATCTCAGGTGTTGTACTGTCATACTTCATCTGCCACTTTGGACCTGAGAAATTCATCAGCAGCAAAAATGACTCGTACACAAAAGCAAAAGAGAGATCAATATTTTGTGTCACCTTCCAAACTTTCATATGTTATCATTCCTTCGCAAGTAAATTTTTTTGAGTAAATAAAAAATCCTGATTTTGCAGAGCAACTGTCATACTCAGAGGCTCAATAGAAAACTGTTTTCTTGCTAGATTTCACATTTGTGGAGCATCAAGGCGTTTAGCAATGACAGCAATGACCCCGCTATAGAGTGAAATTTTTAACTCTTTCAAATTAACAGTTGGAAGAAATTAGTAACACAGAGAGAAACAGTGGAGTGGAGCAGAATTCAGTAAACTGATAAACTATGAAAGTAGACTGTGTGAAAGACAAGAGGAATTAGAGGGATAGAGGTGAGATTTGTAATGATGGAGGGACAGAAGAAGACAGGTATAACATTTGTCCTATAGTTAATTCAGCCTATGCTTAGTGTCTTTGTGTGTGTGTGTGTGCGTGTGTGAAATGTGAAGAGGAAGAAAAGATATTATGCAAGGCAGCCAAAATACTGACTTTATTAGCATGATAAAGACACTCGAACACACAGAGATGCAGAGCAACATGAAAACAGAGAAGAAGCTCCACACCTACAGACAAAGACCTCGACCGAGCACCTCTTCAGGCTAGTTTAATAACAATTACCCTGCTGTACCTCTGTGAATAAACAGTGGGCTGAAGCCTTGCTAGCCTTGCTTGTGTGTGTGTGCCTTGAGGTTTTAAACCATACCTCTAATGTGTTCTTGGCTCTCACTGCCATCCCTGCCAACTCTCTCTTTCTGCTGAAGTGTGAGAGGTTTTTGCCAAAACGGAGCACTGTGCACCTGCATCAAATCTATAACTGCCCTCCAGGCCCTCTGTAGACTACGCCTCTCTCCAACTCTCTCTTTCTATTTGCCCCCTTTTTCTCTAACACACATACACACAAAGCAAGAATAAGAAGTTACACATGAGACTGATTTAGCAAGGAGAGACAAGCAAGCAAGAAAGACACACAGAAAAACACACAAGTAACACACAAGTAACAAAAGTGTAAAAAAAAAAATAATTATACCCCACTTGTGATATATGGTACACAAGCACTGCAAACAACAACTTTCAATGTTAACCATACAACCACTTTGGTATGTGAAATGTAGTTACTGTACTACAAACCGGCTTTCAAAGAAAGTAAAGCGGTTAACCTCAAATCAAAGAAAGCGCTGCACTTAGTTTTCATGAATACTGAGGTCACGTAACTTAGTTGGATCAGACAAGGACTTTTAAGAAAGTTCATTGTACATGGATTAAAGAATGGGAAACATGGAAGAGTTAGTGCAAAATGTAGTGCAGCAGCAATGGGCAGCTACAGGCATCTCAACTCTTGTTTGCAAAAGGTTTGTTCAGTGTTGGTCCAGGCTTTGTTCTCAACCATTTCTAAAATGGTGCCTCCAAATTTGTTGACAAAAGCGAGCAAATTCATCCATTACAACAATAAAAGGCTTTTTTACTTTTCACAGTTATTATTACACATACTTTTTCCAGTGTGATTTTACATTTAAGGTATTTTTCTGTAGGTTCACCAGAAATATTTGGTCTGTGGTGCTTATGTGCCAAAATAATTTAAATATCTCAACATACATAAATGATTCCACTGTAATTCACTGACCTGTAACTACGAGTGAAGAAAAATGAGTGGAAGAGCAATTAGAGTGAAGTGACTATTTCACTCTAATTACATAAAGTTGATTTGTGCATTTCCATGTTTGGAACATCATAAAGCAATGTGACAAAATTCTTTCTGGTTTCTGCACAACACACTG
Organism: Selene dorsalis; assembly: GCA_900303245.1. Lineage (NCBI taxonomy): Eukaryota > Metazoa > Chordata > Actinopteri > Carangiformes > Carangidae > Selene > Selene dorsalis. Next base: position 5,819 of record OMNW01031237.1, on the reverse strand, counting down.
TGATGCTTTGTCTGTGAACACAAAAACATACTAGTACAATTACACTGGAAACATACAAAAATCACACACATACATAGTTGATTGCCTCAATTTCAGCCAACCGACAGGACAAAACAGTCAGGTCTGCCACCAGTGTGACAGATCCAGTTTGTCAGAGGATACATGTCTTTCTCACAAGCATATACACACTCACACAAACACACAGGGCTGTGACAGTAGCCCATAGGCTGTTTAGTGTCTCAGATGCTGGAATGAATCACATCAAAACAGAGACATGGCAGAAAACACACAATGAAAGGCTCAGAAACATCAGCTATTGAAACACATGATATCACGCAGACACACGGAAACAGAGCCCCTCGAACACCCAAACCCAAACACATAAACTTAGTCATACGCAAAAATATGCCTTAAAGCAAAGATTAGAAGGTGTTATAGAGAAAGTATTTGGACAGGGAGAAATTGAAGAGTTCTGCCGAACAAGGTCTGTAGGTGGAAGCTGAATAGGAGATCGGGTTGGATTAGTTAGTCACTTCTTTAAATTTAACTTTTAAAATAAAAAATGTTGTTAGTTGATCCCCTCCTCCAATGTTGAAAGTTATAAATATTTAACATTCAAATATTCATTACTTAGTTAAAAATATCACTGGAAAAACATCATCAGACCGATACTTAAACCCTGAGCACAATATATTTCCTCACACACCTGTCAGACCAAAAATGTGACAAATTATAATAAAACAGGCTGCCACCTTTCATTACAGGAGATACTGCAGAGCACAGCTCTTGACAGACCATGTAACAAATGCCCTCTGGCCTAAAGCAATTCTTCCCTCAATACCAGGTTTCATACTGTTAAGCACTGATCATGTATTTCTTTACCCTGCTAGAATGGTTACAGTTGTCACTGCATTGCACAAAGCCAATGATTGGAAATAGTAAAAACATTCCATACTCCTTTATTTATTTATTCAACCTCATTGAAGTGTGTGTGTGTGTGTGTGTGTGTGTGCATGGATATGGGGTTAGGGTGAAGCCTTTGGCATTACTGCCTCCATGTGTGTATGCAACTGCAACATCAATCAGAGCTCAGCTGTGATTGTCAGGCTGATTGTCTGTTATGTCCCTGTGGGTCCAGAGGCCTTGGTGTGTGTAATTCATGTGCATGTGAGTATGTGTGTGTGTGTGTGTGTGTGTGTGTGTGTGTGTGTGAGAAGGAGAGGTGCAGAAAGAGAAAGGGACAGTTACAAGAAATGTATGTGTAATGCACACATCCATACATCCACATTAATCTATAACTGCAGGTGAAACTAATGCCTTGGCAATAGCAGTATGATTATGATTATCACTTGAGGCCACACCTGAAGACACAACAAATCATACATGCATAGGAAGTCCTATCTAGCGAATGTGTGTGATTGCTGTTCAAGGCTAGCCCTCAAGTCGTCCTATTAGAACCAGAGAAATGTATGTATGTGTTTTGATAAGGGAGAAAAAAAACACGGGCTTACAAGGCCAGCCTGGTGGCTCTGTGGGATGAGGCGAGGATCATGTACTCGTAATGCCTGATTGGGTTAAAAACCAGCTCATGACCTTTGATTCATGTTCTATCTCTTTCTCCTTATTTATTTATTTTTTCTTTTTTTGACTTTTAGCAATTGTGTAAATCCAAATAAAAATGAGATAAAAATGAATGGAAATCTGGTTGGAAAACGGATAAGACTTGGATAATTAAGAGGAGTGAAAATCACTGCCACAATATAGTCTTGCTGCCTTCCCATAGGAGATTGGTGTAGGTTTTCAAACAAACATGAAGAGAGATGTGGGTGAAATATACAGGTGCCTTCATTCAAATGCAAACGAAAATGTTCACATGCCACAATCAGCACGTATGGGGTGTTGAACTGTGTGTCTGTGGTGTTGGAAAACATGCAGTGGTGTGCTGTTCAGATAACACGGGGAAGAAGTAAGAGAGTGGGAATTGAATAGTTGATTGAAATTCATTCAACAGCAGCCTAAACATAATCAAAATAACAGCTGACCTAAACATAACCAAAATGTAACCTTTAAATCACTGTTCTTAATACCACACACTGGCAGTTTTACTCTAAATCTGGCATGGGCAACCTAATTCACAAAGGGCCAGTGTGGCTGCAGGTTTTTGTTTCAACCAACTAAGAGCACACAGTTTGACCAATCAGCTGTCTGAAGACTGAGATCAGTTGATTAAAGAGGGACTATGCAAGAATTTTAGCTTAACTAAGCTACATTTTCACCTAAATTAAACAGCTTCAGAGTAATTGTGATGGTTAGATAAATGACTTGTTAGAAGGAGAATGAAGGCTCTCTGCCTTCCACATAGCGTCTCTTGGCTGAAAACCAGCCCTTGCAAGATGAGCTCCTCCGCCCCGGTGTCCCAGCTCTCGTCTCAGAGGCATCACGACACAAACACGCTCCATAACCCATAATCTCTTGTTTATGACAGATATGACTACACAAATATGCATGTCGTAACATCGTATATGATAAATAACGTTATACACTGCTCCATGGATTGCTTTCTCGCCGGCTTTATTGAAAACAAATGCATATGGCCGAAAGGAGGGTTAGCAAAACAGTGGAAAAGCGACCGGACTTGTGCAGTTCCCCTTTAAATGAGTCAAGTCTGATGTTCTGCTGGATTGGAAAGAAAACGTGCAGCCACCCCGGCCCTTTGTGGAATAGGTTGCCCATGCCCGCTCTAAATATTGTCAACAAGTTTAAATATGAGTACTAAACACAACTTAAAGTTTGAGATTCACCAACAAATGATGGTTATCATGTTAAGTTATTGATAAAATGGCTTTAGAGAGGTGTTTATCCAACTTTATGGCCATTCTGGATGTTTTAGTTTGTATCTGCAGTGAGGGGCGGTTCTGATGTTTGCTCCATCCAATTTGCAACCCTTGGCTGTTGCCCTCCTTTACAGTAAGCCTCACAAATATCCTCTAGAAAACACAGTAAATGGTTTGCATCTGCTTGTCATCTTTCATATTACTTCAGCAACTGAACAAGAGATAAGTCAAGCTCAGTCAATGTCGACCAATGTCAAGGAAGCCCTTAATAACTATCATTGTATACTGCATACTAGGTTTTGTGTACAATTATGATGCCGTCCTCCCTTTTCATTCTCTTGTGTGAACAGAACATTGATGGGGAGGCTGTGGTTGAAGTGTTCTGTCTTTTAGTGTTTACCCTGTACACTCAACATTTTGGTTGTCTTCATGGGCTGATGATTCTGTATCAGTCATGCGTGTGTTTGTCAGTGTGTGTGTGTGCATGTGTGCACGCATGCATGTGCATGTGTGTGCACATGGCTGTGTGCTTGTGCCCTCTTCATCTGTCCCACTGATGGTACATTCTGAAGTGGTGCAATGATGGACTGTCAAGTACTCTGTTTTTTCTCTCTCCACCTCACTCAGGTACCCAAGGACAAGAAAACAACAGATGCACCAAGGGCATATAGAAAAAGGAGAAAAATAAGATTTGATTTTCTTGATGCATCTGATTTCCTCCTATAGTCTCATGACAACCTTTTTGTACAATGGCTTTTTTAGACAGTAATTACATGCGAGTGTCAGGGACGTCCGTTGTGAGTGAAGGGGCACATGAGGAAAGGCCAAAATCTGTATTCAAACACAAAATACAGCGAGTGACCAGGGACCATAAGTCCTTTCAGTGGAAGTCATCGTCACTTGTGATATTGTGAAGATGAGGTAATGGTAACCGCTTGAAGAACTCCAGTAAACTCACATTCAATGAGCTATTAATTTGTTAAAGTGAATATATATATCTAGTGACATTCCACTTTCTGCTGTTCATAAGTAGGTTTGGACTTCACTGTTGTGCCAGGAACAATGTCTGGACATCTAGGGGTTGAAAGAGTCATGCAAAGAAGGTATTTTATGGGATAAACAGTTGGAAAAGTAGCAGTAGGCTGGCCACAACTGGACATAGTGGTTAGCAGTATGAGGGCTAAATAGGACCCTTGAATGAGAAAATGCTGACAAGAGATCTTGATGCAAGAAAATGGGCACCACTGAAATGTTAAGCTCCTACTGGGAGAAGTGAGCACAGAGAAAAGTAGTAGAGTTAACTCTGCAGATCCTTGGGCTATTACTGGTAAGGGCACAGTATAGCATGGAAAGAACATTGGGTTGGAAAGCGCTGACAGTACAGATCATATGTATATATAAAAGGCCAAGCTTGATGTCCACAGAATATAGGTCCCTATAGGGAGACAGCAAGCTTGAGGTGACAAGAATAATGTATGCTGAAAGGCAAGTTGTCCAAATTGCACTCCAGCAAATTCAGCATGAAAAGACAGTGAAAGCCACAAATTGTATGGATGTCAGAACCATATAGCAAATGGATATGCTTGGCCTCTAAAAAGCTGCTTTGTTCTTTTTCATAACAACTCACTTCCTATGATCCCTCTGAATTAACCCCATGATATGCATACCTTTATGAGATTAAACCAGCTTCAATTTCCTTTCTGAAGGTTTTCCTTTCTTTAGTCTTTCTTTACTCTTTTACTTTTTTCTTATTTGGCTCCTTTTCCCTCATTCTGTTCAGCTTAATTCAAAACAGCAAAGTATAAAGGTGATGATAGAATATACTGTGCGGTGCCTTCAAGGTTATGAGCCATGGTATCTGTATTTTAACTGTTTCACACTTACATACACTTACATAAGTGCAAGAGAGGCGGAGTATGTGAGTAAAACAGCACATCCATTGTTTCTCTATAGCCACAGGGTCAAAAAGAGTTGACAAACCAACACTGATGTGTGGGTGCTTATTAGCCAATGCATGGAAAATGTATGAGTATAGCATGATCTGAAGGATGTAACATGGATCTATTCACGTGTCAAGGACACACATGACACTTTCTCAGAGAGAAAGTGACTGGAAATGTCTTCAGGGTGGGACAGGGATTCCTATCAAATTAATGAGAGGTATGCCATCTACCTGGCCAATGTGCAGATGATTTGCAGACTATAGTCTGATATGCAGGAATCAATGTGTGTATACAGTATAGAGTATATGTCAAACACAGAATGGATCACTGCAGTTGTAGGGAATAAATTAAGATATTTTATCTCCTATTGGTCTAATCCACACAGACAGAAAGACAGGGAGAGGCTATATGGATCAAAAAGAGCTGATGTGAGCACACAAAGGGCCGCTTGGCAGATTCTAAAGTAATTAACTTCAGTTTAAAAAATATTCAGAGCAGACATTCATGATTTTTTAAACAGCTTTTTTCTTTAATGTTATCTAGCAGATGTCCTTACTGTGTCATTTATATTTAGCATATACAGATGGAAAAGTTTTGAGGAGGTCTACATCGCCTGATTCTCTCTAAATCTATATAGATATAAAGGATTCACAAGCAAAAGTGAGACATCAGCTTGAAAGGGAAGAAATACCAACAAGGCGATAAATATTAGTAAAACTTGAAAGGGAATATTTGTAAAGATCTCTTTTGCCACGATCAGATATCTAGCAAAACTCTGCTTTTCAACAATTAAAACACTCTATCAACCATGAGAGCGATATAGGGCCACCAGTCTCTGCATTACACCAATCAACCAACAGAAGTAAATCAATGACTTTATCTCATTGCATCTTCTTTTTTTATCCTTTCCTTTCAGTTTTCCTATCTTCTTTGACATAAATGAAAACATGAGAGGGAAAACCATTAAAAATATAAAAGAGAAAAAATTCAGAACAGAAGTCAAGTCAAAATCTTCATCAGTAAAAGTCAGACTGGCTTTGGC
>OMNW01031236.1:0-20924 GCA_900303245.1 Selene dorsalis | reverse complement strand
AGCTGTGTGGGTAGTAAACGAAGGAGCCGGGATGGAAGGGAGAAAGTGTGTGTGTGTGCGTGTGTGTGTGTACAGGGGGGCAGTTGGCTGGAGGCAGACTTTGACTCCCTGTGCTTCTTGTCAGATCAACCATGGATCAACGTGAGGCTCAAACCTCACCTCAGCATGAATTTACAACAACTGCACACCTGCACACACACATATATTCTACATACACCACCACCGTGCGCACTGATACATTTCCTCCGGACTTGGTCTGAACACGCTGACAAGTCCTCAAAGTAAAAACTACCTTCAGATTAAAAACACTACTGGATCTCTTCTGTGAATCACTGATAGAGCTGTCATATTCATGACATTTTAGTTGATTGTGATTAACGATTTAATTGTGCTTTTCTGATCATCATTCCACTATTATAGTGTAAGCCTGAACACAGTTTAATAATACACACACCTGATGAAGAAGAAGAGCCATTTACTGGCTCTGCAACTAAATCCATGATGCTCATGTCAGTAGATGTTCATCCAAATGTGGTCGTCAAATACTAGAACTGAAGCTCCTCTAGATGAACAGTTTGTGGCTCCGCTCGTGTCATTAAACCATAGAAGAAGAAGGGGACACAACATGATGATGTCATTAAAAGAAGACCAGTCAAAATGATGAGGAAACAGTGATGAAATATGACATTTCTGTTTCATCCAGCTGTTTTTATACAGAAGAATGGAAACCATTTTAACCATTATGCTAAATGATGGTGGTCATCTCAAATGATTGTGATCAGGTGATTATGTAATATTGTGACAGGCCTAATCACAGAAATGATTATAAATCACTTTTAGACCTTAACAGATGAATGTTAACCTAATATATGCAGAGCTGGACTAATATATCAGAGGGTTTATTGATCACAGAAATTCTGCTGCAGTGACAATGGTCATGATAGCTGAGTTAATTAAAAATGATTCATATCACACCTGAAGTCATCGGTCAAGACCAAACCCAAAATATACAGTAGGCTCCATCAATCAGTTCAGCTACAGTAAAGCTGTGTGTGAACCTCAGATGCAGACACACAGGCAGTATCCCTGGACTGACATACAAGAATACTTGAAGACTTGAATCAGTCCCTCCTCCGGTTCTTTATTTTAACAGTAGCTGTAAAAAAATTATTTCCTACGTGCATTGCTGCGCAGTATGTGCATGCAAGAGAACACGTGGTATATATGTTGACAACATATCTACATAAACCACAATATTACTAGCTGACCCTGTAACCGACTCCTCTACACGCTACAGAGAGGGATGTGTGAGCCCTGCAATGAGACAAAACCATGAAATGAGGTAATAACAGGAGACCTCCAGTCTCATCATTATCTGCAGGTTACTGTGAGTAAATGACATCATTATCAAGGGCTATTGATTGTCTTCTGGCTGGGTGACAGCAGGTCAGCTAATAGATGGTGGTTATTCTAGCCAAAGCTCTGTTTATAGACCTGAGAGAGCTTAAGACCAACACATTAGTGATTCAGTGGAGATGGGTAGTAAACAAAAAATTGAACATCACACTGACATCATGTCTCTACTTGAAATAAAGATTTTCTGAAGATATTGGCTGTATTACAGTGCAATCCATTTTATTTTTTCCTGTAGCACAGCCTGCACGTGCACACCAATAAACACAGCCCTACACCCAACCACACGTCTGTATACACACATACAAATGAGAGATGTTACTGCTCCTGGCAAAAAATCTGTCCTGTTTGGTTTGGTTGTCTCGGTGCGGGGCATGTGTGTATTGATCACTTAACATTAAACACAAACAGGCCTTGCCCCAGTAACATAGAGGATGTTTTTTTTTCATTTGTCACAGAGGTGGAGGGTTCAGTGTCAGTGGTGGAAATGACCAGGCCAGAGTCAGAGGAGGCTCGCGCAGCATTGTCTCTGTCTGCTGCGTGGATGATGAACACTGTGTTACTCTACTACTACTGTGTGTGTGTGAGCTCTGCACATGCCTGTGGTGCCTTCTTATTGTATAAGAAAGTGTGAGTGAGTGTATTTTTTTCTTCTATGTGAATGGCAGTAAAGGTTATATAAATAAAGTCCTGAATGTCTCATTGTCTTTTTAACTGTACTATTTATCACACAGCCTCCAGAAAACATTCTCTAAGATTATGTCACAATTTTTTCATTCCATGTTTTTTCATGACCAACAGATCCTGTCATTTATGGCAGTATCTGACCCAGTCCAGTCTCACCTCAACATCTTTCCTTTATTTCAACAACCCATTACTGCACACACATTTTTGATTAAACCTTCTTTTGCTGGAGAGTTGTATTGAATTTGTATTTTTTATATTGCTCTCTTTCTGTTAACTCTCTCTCCACTGCCCCACCACTCTTTCTTCAGAACTGCCCCCCCCTTATTCCTTCTTTTCACAACAGCTTTATCAGGCTCAGTCATGACCACAGTGCCCCTGACCCTGGCACGGTGCATCTCTAGCTCCTTTCACACAGCCCACTGAGGGCTGGATTGTTGAGTCTTATCCCACCTCCCTGTTAGGTATGAACATGGAATAAGGTGACACCGTTGTTCTGGTAACATCTAAAAACCACACACTGGGGTATTGTCATCACAGCTTTGTTTAGTTCAATGTAAACAAGCAAAGCTGGAATAATGAGAGGTCTTCTGAAGGACAATATAGTGGGATCTCTGTGTAAAAGAGGCTTCTGACCTCTAGCACAATGGCTCCACTCACAGCCTCAACCAGGCAGCCAGTAAAGGAATGGGAAGAAAAGAATGGGTGAGGGAGTGAGGGGGCAGGATGAAAGGAGTGAAAATGTGTGTTCATGAAAAGCACATTACATGAAAATCTTCCAAACATTACAATAAAAAGACTTACCCCACTGTTTGACAACATCACATACTGTATGCATTAGACACTGTGTGTACACCCTCTGAACATTAATCTAACATTTAAAATATTGTTTATTAATCCATTTGTCTGTGTCCTGGAATGTTATATAATAAACTGAGACCTTCACTGTGTCTTTTACTGAAACACCTGAGGAGCTTGTTATGGCAGGTCTAAGCTGAAGAGTTAAATCAATCCATTAACAGTGTTTACAGTGTTTACAGTGAACAGACAGCAAGCCCGGGGGTCACACTATGCTATCTGTCTGGATTTGACATTTTTTGTGACATGCTGATAGTTCCACCTTTCATTTTTATAAACTATAATGACTACTACTAGTACTACTACTACTACTAATAATAATAATAATAATAATAATAAGAGGATTTAAATAGTGCTTTATATGGTGCGTTTCAGGGCACACCAAAACACATTAGACAAACCATTATTAATTCATACCACATTCACACTGGTGGTGGTAATGGTAAATTATGCTAATAGTTGTTTAGCAAAGTATCTAGCCAGGTGAAAAACTGCTGTCTGTGTTTTAGCCCAGATATCAAAGCTACTATCCAATTTGCACCTTCCTGAGTGATGAATCACGTACATGTTTCCTCTACTACTAATAATAAACAAGTACTTTTACAAAATTGGAACATCCCAATTACCTTTCAACTCCAATTCCAACAATAATGCTCCATCCTGATAATTCATTTTACACAGGATGAGAAGAAACGTGTCAACAGATATGAACCACAAATCAGGAAATACTGCAAACAGCAGCTGTTGTTTCTTAACAAACATCTCTAACCGTCTACCTGGCTCTAACCATAGCCTGACAGGAAACCAGTCATTGCTATTGTTCTGTTCTTTCTGTTGAATTGAGTTTTCATAAAAAGGTTTCTGCTTCTCTTCTCAGTTCTGTTTTCTAAATGTAGTTTTTGTCACTTTACGTGTCTTTAGTGGAATATTTCCTTACACTTTTTTGAGTTTTCTTGTAAGTTTATTTAGGTTTTTAGTGCATGTCTCACATCCTTGGAGGCCTTATTCATAATGTGTCATATTGTGACTAGTCTAATTATTCCAGTGGAAAGTTACCACTTTAGTACAGTGTATAATATGTCTCTGATAAGTAAATTAAGGTTTTACCTCAGCGCTTTGTTCTTTAGATGAATATTCAAAATGTATAACTGCACAGTTTGGTTTAATTAGAGGCCACTTTCCTCATTGTGCAACATGTAACAAAATGAGATTTAGTGTCAGTGCCACTAGGCTGTGTACATGTCTGTCAGGGTTCAAGAAGAAACCACTGATGACAGACACTGGATTAGCTGTGGATACTCTAGGTGTGTACTGAGAAACTGTTGAGTTCCCATGAGGGCTTAACCCATACTTTTACACAGATAGCCAGGGCTGCCCTCAGGGTGAGCTCTGGGTTTGAGTGTGTTGGAGATAGACACAAGACTTGCCTCGAAAGACTCACAAAAGGTTGCAGTCACTCCTGTGTGACATGTTTCATACTATGCCGGGTCATCAAAGGGTCACCACTCTGCATTTAGAGAGAGAAAGAGAATGAGAGATAGTATTAGGTAAGATACATACAATACAGTGAGGTGAACTATAGTCACAGCTATAGTGAAGAAAACTGGAGGATTCACGTGATCATGAAATTAAACTCACATTAGCAGAGTCTCATGCACATTAAACAGACACACCTTTTTGTTACACTGTGTACAGTTACTGAGTGATGGCATGAAACAGGAACATTCGCAGAAGGCTTCTGTTTCACAATAGAAGAAGCACAGATAGATGATCAAAGTAACGACAGCTGAGTTTTGTTTGGCTGCTTCAGTCTCAGTGTCCTGGTGTTCATGCTGACTCACGGCTTAACGTGGCTCTTAAATCAACCACAGTCATTGGTAATGTTCTCAGTAGAAGTACTATGACAGGTCAAAATGTTGGCTGCACAAAGGTCTTTTCACGATTAAGACACTGAAATGAGATGACAGGAAATGAGTGAATAGTAAAAAAGGAGTTTTTACTATTCTATTATTATCAATATAAATGTAGTATAACACAAAATAATTTATGAGTTATTTTTTTCTAGGAAAAAAAAAATCACACTATTGTAAATGTTATTTTCATGCTATGGACAGAAATGCTTTTCACAGACAGACAGACAGACAGACAGACAGACAGACAGTAAATAACAAGCCTTGCTCTGACATAAAATCTCTTATCAATTAAACATCAAATACTCTCCCCAACTGTTTTTTTTTTCTACCAAACACATTCTTCATCCCTTTAATCTGAAAAGCTAAAACTCAACCCAGTTATCACGCCAGTGGAAAGAAGGAAGGGGAAAAGGAGTGAGAGAGTGAGAGAGGACAGAGGGAATCAAAGCATGTTAATTGAGCTCTAGTAGTGCTCTGCAGCACTGTGCGTGTTCTGGAGAGAAACTGTAGGCTACAAGACAGAGGAAGAGCCAGAGGAGATTTGCATGTTATATTGTTTTCTTATTAAAACCCCTTCACTCTCTCTCTCTCTCTCTCTGTCTTCCCTCTTTCTTCAGCCGAGGTTTCTCTCTCTCTGTGTCACTGTCTATAATGCACTCTGACAACACACAAATCACTACAGTGGTTTCCCAGCAACAGGAGGGAGGGCTGGGGTTTTGGACTCTGATGGAGCCAAAAACGTCTTCCAGGAGAGGAAATTGATTCAGTGGAAGTCTTAAAAAATCCTTCAGATCGAGTCAATAATCACCACTAGATAAAAAAGGGGAGTGCGGGTGTAAGGGATGGGGGCCATTGATTACCCTTGTTTTCTGCTGCCCAGTACACACAAGGCGGTACAATCAGGACCTGGGAAGGAGCCAAGGAAACAGCATGACAGTCTGATGAAAGACAGTGGTGCTTGGGGCTTGTGTTCAGAAATCAAAGAGCTGCCTCTCATTCCTCTTTGCTCTTCCCTCTCTCAGTAGGAACCATGTTTTCTTCTCCAAACCACTCCCTCCACTCCACATCCATTTCTCTCTGCCTCCCCCTTGTGGCACCAACACGTCATGGCTCCCAGCTAACAAATATTTATCTACCACTAACAATCAACTGTTAGGGATTAAAATGAGCATCCAAAGCTACCACGTGACACCACTGCACAATGGACCATTCTTACACTGATACATTTAACTACTGACTTCAAATAAGTATTAATCATTTGCAGATTAGTAATGAGCCTTATGCACAAATTAAACCAAATAATTTACAAATTGTGAGGATTAAGAACAATCCTAACATACATGATGACGCGTCTTATAGATAGGCAACTGAACATGTTCATTGTTTTTTCTTAATTACGTTAAATTATTTACATTTTTTAAAGTCAAAAGAACCACCAAACGAGTTAGTTTACAAAAAGAATTATGACAATTTACAAAGGCGATGACTGGGATGAAATGCTCTCTACTGACTTGTGTAAGTCTACTTCAGAAGTCTGCTGTAAGTGATCATATTGCTGTTTGGATTAAAAACAGAATGAGTAAATGTCTTCTCATTAAGCATTCATGATTTATTTATCAGTGAACAGCTTTTTGTATTTAAACATTGGAATTATCAACGAGGGAATAACATCATAAGAAATACATGTATTTGTGATGTTCAGAAAATATGAATGATATTACACAGTGAACTGGAATTTCCATCTCCATATGTGTCTACATGTGCCTCCTCTGTGAATAGTGTTTACAGAACAAAAATAACTCAACCTGACAGATAATTGGTAGGTGTGTGTGTTGGCCTGGGCCTGGTTTATATAAGGTGGAGATCTATCAGACACTGAGTTACAACACACGACCTTTTGGTTGGAAATCACACGGTAAGCTACGTAACACCTATGTGCTTGTACTGAGAAGTAACAAGATGAAGGCCCGAGGGCAGAATGTCACCCACCCGCAGAGCTGCGTGTCACAGTGAAGATGCAGCTGTGGGAATACACGTGTTTTGACACCGGCTTCCACTCACAGTTTACTCTGTAATCCTTTACACTGACTCACTTAACATCCTCTCACCCGCTTTACAGTACAAGAGCAGTTAAGCTAGCAGTAAACCCACCTGTTAGCTGGTGCTGCAACTCCAGCACAGGTGTCTTCTCTTCTTCTGTGGCTTATTTCACCGGAAATGAAAAACATTAGTAAAACTTCCGTCCCGCTTCCTCGTGCGGTCTCACAGCTGAAGATTTGAAAAGTCGCCCCTAACCGCGCACGCGCCGCTCACTCTCCTCATTAAGGTCTAAATCGATTCCACCTGAGAAATTTTCAGAAAATGTAATGAGATGTTAAATGTAAGACAAAGACTGGACTGGACAAAGACTTCCATTTAAAAACAAAGAACAACAAAAATAAATCCTGACAGACGCTTTTCTGGCCTGTGTTTACTGAAAATAAATTGTATTATCAAATTTGTATCATCAAACAGGATTATACAGTAGTGTAAATCTGCTGTAGTAGAGCAGGTGTCACTTAAAAAGAAAAGCCTCATATTTCTTCTCATGCTCAGGGTCTATATAGACTATATCTATTCACATGATTCAAACTGCTTCTACATACTTGGTTCATATAGAACAAGCTCACAAACGTGAAAGATTTACATGTTTATTATGCTGACTGTGGGACACAGTGGAGCCCAACTAAAAGGACAGAGTCAAAAAGTGCAGGTGTGCGTGTGTTTGTGAATATCAATCTGAAGTCTTATGAAACAATGAGCATTCCTAAGCTGACAATAAAAGAAAATCCTTCATAGTGGGAAATGGTCAAGAACATATCATGTAGATTCAGAAGGAATACATACTGTAAACAATCATACAGTTTTATGAGTGTTTATGTCTGTAGCAGTACAGACATAATCATTAACCATACCTGTGCCTCAAAACATATAATAATAACAATATAATAATAATAAAAGCCCTTTGAGAAATGCTTCACCACAGGTCAGGCTCTACCCAGACAATCTTCTTCTGCTCCTCCCAGATAATGGTGCGCAAGCTGGTGAGGAGTGATGTGTAGTCACTCCAGGAGTCTGGAGTGACACTGCGGTACAGACATGGCAGCTTGTCCAGCAACGGCTCCTCGCTCTTTGAACATGCCAGCAGCTGCTCCTCTGACTGGCTGTGGCGTTGTAGCTTTGACCTGGGAGTGATGAAAGGATGAAGGAAATGAACTACACAATTTTGTGAATAATTAAGTTAGGACAAATGCAAATCATCCAGTTCTCCAAAACATCAGCGCTGTTGCCAGGTTTGGATGTCACACCCCCAGAGTGTGGCTCTATTATATAATGTGAAATATCAACAGTAGTTCAGAGAGAAATACTTACAGGGGCAGTGTCACCAGTTTTTCCAGTGACACATTGTAGCCATAAGAGGGCATAACTTTTCTCATCAACATTCATTCATGAGATTGATTTACTTCCTGGTTTGTGACAGAAAAACCTAAAAAATAATCATGGCAGTGCCAACTATTATATAATATCTAGGTAACGAGTGAGCAAACAGATCATGAGAATTACTATTTAAGAGTAAATGTTTGAATAGTATGTTCTGTACCTATGTCAGAGGCTGACTTTATGCATGTATTTTGGAGCTAATGTCAATTAATGGACAAAGTGTATCTGTTGAAGTCAGATATCAGTGAGGTCATCAGTGCACACTGTACATGAGTGCTCATGATGGTTATCTAAATGTGATACCATGCTCATGCAGCTATCTGTCAGTGTTTGCGAGAAGAAGGTGGAAGAATTTACCTCAGCTTACGTGCACTTCTTGCAGTCTGACTGATAAAAATGATGATGGGGAAGATCTGCGCCCGCTGTAGTCGACGTACACAGTCCAGGCCTAATGGCAGCACACAGTGAATCCCCTGTAGGATGAGAAGGGAGATGGAGTATAGTGTAATGAGATTACTTTAAAGATTTAAATGCAACATATGTATAGATGTTTAAAACCCTGCATTTAGATTTTTTTAATTTGTAAATTTTTTTAGCAGCCCATAATACTCAAATGACTTTAAATCAATCTGTATTTAAAAGGAAATAGAAATAATCTACACATTAAGGCTGTAACCTGTAATTTTCTGTAGTTTTTAATTATCTGTTTTTAAAGATTCAAACTTTTAACACTGTGACTGTGGCAGGTACATTCGTACAAAATGACTCTTTGTAAATGTCATGAATGTGTCTGTCTTTGATAGTGTCTTTTATTGAGTGCCTTTGACTGCCTATGTGTGTACATAATGACAATAAAGAACTCTTGATCTTGATCTATTGTAGACCACATTACTTTAGAAAAAGCTGGAATCACTGCAGTCATAAAAATTCATCCCCTGGGGATCATGAGGAGCATGTGACGCTACCATCCACAGAGCTCCACTACTAACCTGCTGTCACATTTTAACATCATATATACTGTGCTTCAAATCTTGGGTGCTGAAAATGTCCAAATGTAAGCTTTAATGTTCTGACCTTTTTCATGACTTTCTCAACACTCTGCAGGGTGTAGCAGTGGTTTCTCCCTTGCTCACACTCCTCCAGGATCTCAGACCTCTGTAGTCTGGTTGCATGCTCACAGGAGCTCAGCACTTCTGTGGAGCAGGAGAGTCCAAACAAGAGTGGGAGAGCAGACAGAAGAGATTACACATATATTAGCTGTTAGCTGATATAAATAAGCAAATTAAAAAATGACTTCTCTTATATTCTCTGTGTTCTTCTAAAGATCTTTGCTATTGTCCTTTTTTATTGTAATGGTCCGAATTTCTCAGAAACATCATTAACCTTCCATTTTACCTTATGATTGCAGGGAACACTGATAAACACTGACTGCCTTTTATAGCTTTTTATTACCATATATTCACAGGTTTATTATTATATTCTTAAAATAATACAGTGTGAGCTCATTTGTTTATGATGTCAGCTAAATAAACTTCCATTACAGCATGAAATGAGGAGGAAATACATAAATAGACTGACCAATAAAACACATGTTCCGTCAACACAAACACACACACAGTGGGTACAGAAAGTATTCAAACCCCCTTCAATTTTTAACCATTTGTTATTTTGCAGCTTTATGTTAAAATCAATGACCATCATGACAGCACAAACCCAGAATTTTAGAATTTTTTGCAAATGAATTAAAAAAGAAAAACTGAAATATCACCTGAACATAAGTATTCAGACCCTTTGCTGTGACACTCCTGTAGCTCATTCAGGTGCTGTCAATTTCCTTTATTCACCTTTGAGATGATTCTCAAAGGACCATCTCAAAGGTGGACACAGCTGGACTCATTTGAGTCCAGCTGTGTTGAATTAAATAGTTTGGACATGATTTGGAAGGTACACACCTGTCTAAATATGGCCTTATAGCTCATTTTTATATTAGAGCAAAATGAGATCCATCAGGTTGAAGGAACTGCCCCAAGAGCTCAGAGACAGAATTGAAGCAAAGCACAGATCTGAACAAGGCTGCAAAAATTTCTGCTGCACTTATTGTTTCTCAGAGCAAAGTGGCCTCCATCATTCTTACATGGGAGAAGTTTGGGTCAACCAGGACTCCCACTGTATTTGTCATTGGAGCTATCTGCGTATGTCCTCCTTCTGTTTCTAATCATTTGTTTACAGTGGCATTATGCTCCAGCACGTCAGCATGCAACAACAGAGTATTTCTCACCAGGTTGACAGAGTTGAAATCCCTGCCACCCTGCCAGCTTCTTGTCCAGTATGCGTCCCAGGACAGTGGGCAGCAGCAGGATGGGTCTGCAGATGGGTGGGTAGTGGGGAGTGACCAGGGTGTAGGGCATGAGAGTTACACAACTCTTGGGTGCAGATGTATCACCTACAGGGGGAAGGATATATATTGTAAACAAAGATGTGTACTTTGATGCCTGTGTGCTGCTGCATCATCTCATACCTGACTCTGTGCTCTTGGACTTTTCATCCTCCACACTGACCCAAAATGGGTTCCTGCCCTGACGCCCGGTGCTCACAATCCTCACTGCCTTCTGTTTATTCTGGGCCACCACATGCCCAGCCTAGGGAGGAGAAAATATATTCAAAGGAAAGAGTTAGAGGAGTATAATTTGGGAAGGGTAGTTTTTGGAGCTATAAGATAATTCTTACTTTATGTGACTTCTTTGTTTGAAAGCTCATGTCCTCAATGGCTCGAATAAGAAGTCGCTGTGCCCTGAGAAGAAAGAAAATCAGCCACTTCACTTCCGTGTATTCTAATGACTCTGACTCCTCTCCGTTGACTAACATGAACTTGAACTTTTCCTCTTCCCCACATGTTTACATCATATTCCTCATCAGTGTACCAACCTGTAATAGTTGGGTACGGTCCCACTCTGGAGGTCCAGTAGCTGACACGGGTGAACCTGGCTCGCATACCACATGTCCTCAGTGTCAGAGGGTCGTGTGTTGGTCACATGAAGGATGTCATTGCAGGACACAGCCAGGGTCCCATTGGGGCCAGCAGCCAGAGACATGTTTACACGTACGTAGAAGGAGTCTCCTGATGATATATCACTGCTCTGCAGCTGCTTTAGCAGTGCCTCATAATCTGAACGACAGGCAGAAGACACTCTGACCAAAACTACTACAGTACAAGTACAGTAGTATGAAATAGTTGATAAATGTCACTTGGTAAAATAAATGAATACATATTGTGAATTTTTTCAGGTATATTAAATGAATAAAATGTTAATAGGGGTCACTATCTACATTTATTTTGTCACTTTGATGAAACGGGGAGTGAGGGGGGATGACACGCAGAAAAAGACCATGAGAGAGGGATTTGAACTTGGACTCAATGCAGTGAGAACTATAACTTTAAACCACATTTGCTCTACCCAGTGAGCTATAGGACATACTTGGACTAGGGCTTTATATGATGCTGATATAGAAGGAACTCAGTGTCGCTCACGCATTGAGCCTGTCAGTAATATTGCTCCAGACCTCCTCTGTTATCTTGTTCAAAGCAGCGGTGTTTCCTGTTCTTGTTGTACAGTCCTTATATTCATCATACATCTCCATAAGGAGCCTTTACTCTGCTGTGGAGAAGCTTCGGTGTGTGTATTTCCTTTGCTTTGGGACATTTTATGATATTCTCGGCACTCGACTGGTGCGGGCTTGTACGAGGTGAAGCTTACAGGTGAGGCTTGAATTAGCGCCAAGACAGCTGATCTGTCTTGATGGAACGGGCTGGGCCTTGGTTTGGAGTTTGCACTCATTCAAGCTTCAAGATCACACATAGTCTGGATGTTCTCAGCACCTTTGATGGAATACCCCCCTGAGGTAATAGCTGGTTGTTGTCTCAAACACAAATATCATTTCCTTTCTTTGAAACTTTAAATTACTGCATCTTGTGATTTTTCCTTCAAAAAACTAGTCATCAAATCATGTAATGAAGTCATTAAGTTTGTGCATGTAAAGAAGCTGCAAGACTTCATCCTCCATCGATATCTGCTTTGTTTTTGTTGACATGCTTCACTGATTTATTCAATTTAAATGACATCACATTAGGTTTACAGATTTACGATTATTCACCATGTATAATTTTTATAATGTTTAATGTAAAAGGGCAGCAAATTGATAATGCAATTTATTACTGGTGATGTGAAATTTTAGAATAATTTTGACCCAATCAATCAATCAATCAATCATTGATATTTTGGAAAAATCAGTGCTGCTGTATTTGCTGTCACACCTGGTTCCAAGAAACTCTGATATCTACTTGATCAGGTGATGAGAGCAACTAACCATTTCAGGAACTGGAATATGTAACTGGACTGACTGGTCGTCCAATTATTTGTTGTTGTTTGCAAGCTTGTATGACAGTTTAAGACACAAACATCATACAGGTATATACTGAGAGCACCCAGAGTATGTTTCAGTATTTATCACTGAGACCAAGTACATTGACTCAGGGCTACGTCCTGGTCATGGTGATTTTGAGTTTTGGTTAAGGTCAGTTACATACACATTATATAGTACATACAAACATGCCTATTATTTATGTGTTCTGTTGTTGACAAAGTGAACAATTCTGTGTGCTGAGAAGACGAGGAGATGATTCAACAGTTTACAATATGTGGAAAAGAAAAAGGTGTTAAAGTTGAAAAAACCATTATGTCTAAATGGTCCCAAAGTTACTACACTGAAGGCATGAATATAATTCAATTCAATTCAATTCAATTCAATTCAATTCAATTCAATTCAATTCAATTCAATTTATAAAGTGTTAATAAAGTAGAATGCGTTTTAAAGGTGAAGTTTATCAAACAAAATGTCATCAAATATAAATTACTTTATAATTACATCTTGGCTTACAGAATGGAGAAATATCCAGAAAGAGAGGTAACATCCTCACTAAAACGTATAGAAATGCTATATGATGAGAGAAACCGTCTTGACTTTTGAACATGAGCTGTATTATGTACAAGCTGCAGGACATACCATCTTGCCTGGGGCGTAGGGAGAGGTGGCAAAGGCCTGTTACCTGGCCCAGAGCCCATGTAGCTTCCTCTAAAGTGGAATCCTCCAGCACCATCCTCATAGCCTTCTGGTTCTGCTCATACTTCACCTGCAAAGCAACAACACGATGAGAAACACCACCACCACCACAGGCAGAGGAGTTTGAACAGGTGTTTTCAGGTACACCTGCGCCTACCTCCACTATCTGTGCCCCTGGGCTGATGCCAACAGTATGTGCAAGGCTCCCCTCTGTCACCTGATGCACAAACACTCCTGTCTTATTTCCCCCCACCACTGCCAGCTGGCTGAGCAGCGCTGCCCCCCGGAAGGAGATTGTGAGAACACGGGCACTGATGCGAACGGCTTTTGGGCGGGAACGCATCAGGAAAGGCGGGGCTGAGGTTTTGGACAGGCTGGTGAGAGGTGAGGGAAGATTAGGGGAAGATAATGAATGCCTCAGTAATAAGCTTTAATTGTTATAAAGATCATAGGAAAGGAAATGTGTGATGTCACACTGTACATTTTTGACCGTGATGATTTTCAGTAAGTCACCTGTGCTGATTACTAGATCAATCTTCAAGACCTTTATTACTTAGGTAAAGTATTACCTCAAGGAAATGCTTTGTCATCTACTCTACTTCAAAATATAGAGCTCTTTATTTGTAACAATGCTGGTCCAGTGGACGTCTCACCTGTCAGAGTTAGAGTCACCTGGAGAGGATAGCTTGGATGTCTGCATGTCTTCACTGCCCACTAAACAAACAAGAAGTTGTTGAATGACTTGGCAAGAATGATGAATAAGGTGCCAGAGTTAATGTGTCACTTTACA
Organism: Selene dorsalis; assembly: GCA_900303245.1. Lineage (NCBI taxonomy): Eukaryota > Metazoa > Chordata > Actinopteri > Carangiformes > Carangidae > Selene > Selene dorsalis. Next base: position 6,668 of record OMNW01031236.1, on the reverse strand, counting down.
GCCCTGGCAAATACCCAACATTGCACAATAGCTAATGAAATCCAACAGTAAACCACCACCACCACCCTCCACACAAAACACAGTTCTCTCAAAAAAGTTGATATGTTTTATATGATATATGATATGATATATGATATACGATATACGATATACGATATACGATATACGATATACGATATGATATGATATGATATATGATATGACATGTTGATATGTAGATATATACCATAGGGGAGGAACACAAAGTCATCCAGTAAACAATCAGTCTCTGCTGTCTCCAAGCTACAAGAGAAAAAAAAGAAAGAAAAAAGTCAGCTACATGAAAACCAGGGTCAGAGTCCTCTTTGTCTGTCTCTGTCCTGCACAAACAAACAGGTCTGAGTTTACTACTTTTGACCTGCTTTTGTAGTTTTTAATAAAGAACAGTATACTAGGTGTGAGATAAGAGATTGGTTGGGGGTTTGGGATAATTATAGCTTCTTGTCAACACCTTGAATATAGAAGCACAAAGGTTCCTTGAGCAGTAACACAAGAACTGAGGAATGCTGTGCTACATGGAAACCTAGTTTAGGTTAGTTTAGCCCCTCAACACAGTTTACTTTTGTGTTTTTTTAAGAATCATGTGACATGTAGGCAAGGGGCTCTTGTTCCTGTAAATCAATAATTCACCTGAAATAGGATGCTGTGTAATGTTACAACAACAGAAAGGAATGCTGACCTCAAAAGCAGAACTCATCCTTCCTGGTGGGTGACTATAAAATGCTGCTAGTAGCCTTATGCTAATGCTGTTTATTTAAAAGCCAAAACACATGCATAGTAAGGTACCCTGTATATGAACATGGAAATGAACACACACACACACACGCACACACACCTGCAGTCTGCATAGAGGGCCTCCACCCTTCTACGGAGGGAATCTGAACTGGGTGGCTCTGCATTTCGGGATCTGACACTGTTTGAAGCGGCATCTTCACTCTACATACACATGCACATAAAAAACAATCATCACAGTATCAAAATGTTTAAATATATAACAGTTCTCTGGGCATGGCTGAGTATGTTAATAAACCTGAGCATTAACATTTTATATTACATTTTATTTTCTATTTGTGGAAAATAAAAATGGATACAGAAGCTTCATTTCAGCAAATCACGCCAAACTTCTGAAAGTATGAGTGATAAATACTTAACAGCTTCATCTAAAAAAACAAAAATTATATGTAGTTCAGGAATTTTGTGGTCAAGGACAAGTAAAACAGGAATAAGGAGCTGACCAGAAGTTGATACAGATTAGCCACATTTCCGTGTATTCCAAAACTAGTGAGAGTCAATAACCAGCCCCAATAAGAGAACTGCAGCTGTATCTCAAACATACACACACCTCTGAAGGGCAGAAGCTCAGCGACATGGGATTAATTGCATCCAGGCGGCAAAGTCTGCGTCTGTTTGGGCTCTGGGATTCTTCACTGCTGGATCTTGAGCTCTTCCAGCTCACCTCTGTTTCCTTTTGGCAAAATCATAAGGCTCTGTATCATCATCATTATTTCTGTATGTGTTGTGTTTACGTGTTTGCTGATGTGTTTGGGTGGAAAAATTACATTAGGACTCTGCACTTCCAGCTCCCTGGAGCTGCGTGCAGCTCGTGGGCTGAGCACCCTCTCCTGGAGCTCCATCATCTGGCACCTCAGGGTGTCCTTCTCAGCCAGGGTGTGGGCAATCATGGCCTGGGCCTCATCTCTGGACAGGTACGCCTGCAAGCATGGGGTTGGGGGGATGCTCATGTTTAATCAACATCATACATTACATTCCTCATACATACAGATAGACAAAGTTATGCAGTGTTTATCCATCCAGCCATCGATCCATCCATCGATCGATCCATCCATCCATCCATCCATCCATCCACCCATCCATCCATCCATCCATCCATCCATCCATCCATCCATCCATCCATCAACCACAGAGTTATTATCTGTGATTTAAAAGGATTATGTCTGTAATGAATGTGGTAACATGAGAAAATATTTGAATGAAGCAGAACTGAATGAACAGATTATGGATGGTGCCACCTAGGCATGTGTGACACATGTCATGGTAGGTTTCTGTCTGGCAGCTATTTATCTCCTCACACATTCTTGTAAGCACACCAGAAGGAACAATACATGACAGAAACCTGGAAACAAGATTACATCTGAGTTATAAACCTTGCATTGTTTATAAGGCATGACAGAAAACCTCTTGCGTAATGTTGTGATTAGACGTGTTATGTTTGAATCTCTCTTAATTCTTAACTTAATCCTTTATAGTATATGTTGGATTACAGAATGTTGGATATGGTCAAATATCTATTGGGGAATTCAGTTGTTGACAGAGGGGTTTTTAGTCCAGTGCTGTATCCATGACTGTGACCGACTGAGTGAAGGATGAAGTTCAAGCACTGTGTTGGTTTTTATTTTCCTTACACTGTCAGTACAGTTTCTAGTATTTCATCAGGAGTAATTTACAGCTGATTCCATAACAGTTTCAAATACTGCATTTTCACAGATACTGACTTGCCCTAATAAGCCCTCTGGTGTATCAGTGTACAGAAGCTTTTAACACTTTACTGATGTGCTGCAGTGAGCATATTTTCTCATTTCTAGTTAATTGCATTTCTGATTTGTTGACACCAGTGTGGTGGTCCACTAACCGTTCAGTCCAACTCTGTCTATGGTCTCTAGTGAAGGAGGTTTGTTCCTAATCTTGCTTAAGTGTGAGAGACACAGGGCATGCCAACACAAGAGTCATGCTAATACAGATCCAGTGTGTGATCCATCACGCAGCAAGCATAAACCACTAATTATATCCAGGAGTTGTCAAGTAATTTGCTTGTGGTTTCTTGACTCTGCCAGGATTGCTCATTCTGTGAAAAGATCACCTCATCTTTAGAAGAGAAACTGCAAGACAAGCACACTGCACTATTAGCAAAGAATTTTTATTATGAAAGTGACATAAATGACACCTACAGGTGTGGTACAGGCAGCAAGAACCAGCTGAGCTGCTTGGTAACTGTTATTCTCTTCAACAGCGCTGCTCACAATCAACTGCTTGACATTTCGTCAGGAAAAACAAACAGCATGACGTGAAGGAGGACCAGATCCACGGCAGCTATGAGAATCTAATCTAAAAATGCAACTACTATTTTAATGCTTACCAAAGACAGAAAAACATGACTGATGGGAGGGTTTTTATCTCTTAAAGTACCTGGTCTCTCTCTGCCTGCAGCTCCCTCAGCTGATTGTGGATCATGGTTATCTTTTGCTCGTGCATGTTACAGTCCAAGGTTAGCTGCTGCACCTGGAGGCTCAGGCACTCCTTCTGTTCCAGTAGCTGGAGACAAATATACACATTACACCTATGTGGTCACTGGTTTGTTAAGCTACGTGTCTTCTCATTAACACAGTCAGATTTTTAAACATCATGGTGCTATGTAGCAGTGGAATAGTCAATATGGTTCTTTTCATCATAGATGTGTTCCTTCTTTCCTGATCCAGGAGAGACAAACACACTCACCCCTTGGTTCTCCCTGAGCAGCTTTTCGTTCTCCTCTCTGTAACATCTGAGCTGCTCTGCAAGCTCCACCTGGCTGTCTATGGCCTCTGCCAGGTCCTGGGCCAGGATGTCCTGACGAGCCTGATGAAGACAGCAGGCAGCACATGAGGCACTGTCTCTTTCACCCTCTAAATATTCTGAATTAAGGTTCACTATTCTACATAAATTAACCAGTACAACACAGAATAATGAAGACATTCGCTCTCACTGGGTCCAGTTTTTCTGCTTTCACCAGCTGGCAGCGCAGTCTCCTCACTTCCTCTTGCAGCTGTGGTGTGTCAGCAAGAGAGACACATCTGAGCGAGCGCTGCCTCTGGAACTCACTCTCCTTCTGGAATTTATGCAGCTCAGTTTGCAGCTGGTACACCTGCCACCACAGAGCACAATCATCTATTGATGAATAATTTTATCTTCTTCTGTTCATGTTGAACTCAAGAGTTGTAGTTTTTTAGTTTTTTTTTTGTCATCAGTGTTCCTTACAGAAAATTCTTTAAAGGGGCAGTTGGAAAGTTTTCTTTGCAGGTGGACACAGTTTGTTGCCCAGAGTGGTTGGTGGTGATTTTCATTTGAGCTTCAGCTTTTATTGCCTTAAGATAAGAGCAGTGCTGCAGTGGAAGCTGCAGTGACTTGTCTTGTTAATGTTAATGTTAATATTCTGACTCAAAAAATAAACACACAGACCCTAAATTTAGCAGTTGAGGGACTTGTGAAGGACAGGGGAACTCCAGTCGTTTTAAACATCAAAGTCTTTTTGCTTCATATGCGGAAAAAGGTGCATAAAGCATTTTTTGGTCCAGGAAGAAAAAGAAATTAGAAAAAAAAAAAAAAAAAAAAAAAAAAAAAAAAAAAAAAAAAAGAAAAAAAAAAAAAAAAAAAAAAAAAATAAAGAAATAAAAAAGAAAAAAAAAGAAAAAAAAGAAATAAAGGCTAAACATGAATAAATTAAAAAAGTAATATTACTTATATAAACTACTAAAGTAAAAAATAAACTATAAATGAATGAATCTGGGAGTGTCTTTAGGAAAAAGAGTGAAGCTTTATCCTCATCGCTACTTGAGGCTACTCAAGGCTCATTAGCCGTTACTAGCATTAAATACTGTGATGACATCTTTGTCAAAACGGCTAGTGGCCACACCAAGTGATGATGATGGTAGGTTTTTAAAATGGAAGAAAAACGGCTGCAATCTCTGATATCTTCTGTTTCATCCCCTTTGAACTGTTTATCCTGCCTGACAATGGTATTGGTTGTGCAATGGTAACTCACAGGCTAAAAATAGGCTAGGCTGGCTTTCAACAGTATAATGGTGAAGCTTCAGAATGCTGGATAGTGCACAATTCCCATAATTCCCTTGAGCATCTTATGTTAAACCCTATCTGCCTGATCTTTTCAACCCCACACCTTCAGTTTGTAACAGAGGCTTTCAGTTTAAACCTGGACATTGTATATTATACTATTTCCACTTGTGGGCCTCCCTAGACGTAGCACAATCTTCTTCATTTACATCAGACTGCAATGCTCAGGTTTCTGTTGTTTAACACTGACTTTCTGAGGACTTTCCCCTGAGAGCACAGTTTTGTGTCTGGCTATTTATTTTAAAGCCTCCTCAGCAAATGGGCAGACTTGAGCTTCACTCACCTGCAGGTTGAGATCATGGAGGCGCTTGTTCACAGCAGATTTGTCCTCAATGGCTGCTGTGTAGCGGACATACAAGTCACACTTCTCATCCTTCAGCCTGGTGACTTCACGTTGTAGAGAGCTCAAGTGTCTCCTCATGAGTTCGTGGTCAGCCTGAAGGCGACTTGACTTCTCCTCCCGCTCCATTATCCGCCCGATCTCCGACTCCAGCGAGGCACAGCGTCCAGTCATCTTGTTGGCCTCGTGACGTGCCTCCTGGAGCTCCTTCTGCATCCCTGTTACTGCTCTAACCAGATACTCTGTCAGCTCTGAGTACTTTATCAGCCCTGTGAGGAGAGAACTGCAGGTCAGTAATATGGTAAATAAAAACAATTCACATATTCCTTTAAATTTACTACAAATCACTGACCGCTGAATCTTGAAGGCTCAGTGCTGGGTTTGCGTCCAGTGATTTGGGTGTACAGAGTGGGATAATGGATCATCAAACTGTCCAGCAAAGCCACAGCACCGTTCCTCCCCTGAGTCCTCAGTAGATCCAACATATAGCCTGTAGACAGCAGAGGAAAAAGCAGTTATAACTTTAATTCCAACCATAAACTTTGAATTGACTTAATCTAAAGCAGTGAAGGCCATGAAGTTATTGACTAATCTTATATCAAATATAAAAACTCTAAATTACATTTTTTCTTCAGTGAGGTATCAAAATGACAATAGTACTCCAAAGAAGTGGTTCCCAAGCTTTTCCAACTCTGGGCCCACTTGAAAACCTCAAAAATATCCGCAGCCAAATGGAGGCTAAATAATGCGCCCTCAGAGCACTTTTTTTATTTTAATGATAAAAATATAACATTCAGGACTAAACTGAGAGCAGGGTAAACATGTAGGAAGCCCCACAGTCACTGAGAAGTTCAAGGCATTGATAATTGTAGTACAATACAACAATACAATACAATTTACTTTATTAATCCCCAAAGTGAAATTCATTTGTCTGTCAGCTCATCACCATTTGCAGAAGAATCAAAAAAGCCCGATGGCTAAATGTACAAAGGCTCTTCTATATTTCTCCATCCTGCAGCAAAGAGAGAGGAGCCGTCCTCCACCACTGCTTTCCTGGTCCATCAAGGTGTCATGAAGTGGATGATCCGAGCCGTCCAGAATGGCCTCCACCACCCTCAGTGTTCATCTCTCCACCACATCCCTCAGTGAATCCATTAGGGAAACATGACTGAAGTCTCCTGATATCATTAAAAGTGGCTCAGGTAGACCAGCGGTTCTCAGACTTTTCAGTCTGTGCATCCCCTTGTACTTCCCAACCGAGCTCACGCACCCTGGTTGTCCGACACAAAAGAAAATAGTCTATTTATAGCTGCATTTAGGCTATAAATCGACTTTAATAAAATAATATATATATATATATATATATATATTTATTTATTAAAGC
>OMNW01031235.1:0-26513 GCA_900303245.1 Selene dorsalis | reverse complement strand
TGCATATTAATCATAAATAAATTAAGAGATCAGAGAGCATCATGAATTGACAACTCTGTTATTTGCAGGAATATGCAACATTCCACATGCTTGGGGCTCAACTCAAGACTCAGCTTCAACAGTTATCTTCCTGTGGGAAAATAAATACAGTCCATCTACCTGTAACTTTATCTAAGATGTTTGTTTTTTTTAATTACCTTTTATAGGAGAGAGAGAGCATGTGTGTGTGTGTAATGTACAGACATTTTGGCCAAAACTAGATATGTATATGAAAGCAAAACATGTTTATTTGTCTCAGTTTAAAAGCTTTTAATCGGTTCTTTTGATTGGCTGAAATTACAACTTACAATTGATTCAGATAATCAATCAATCAATCAATCGGAGTACCCCTACTTCATGCAATATGTTTAACTATCTTAAAACTAGGGCTGTGCGGTATACCAGTTCATACCAAAAACCGGTCTTTATTTTTGTTATGATATGAATTTTTCAGATACCGTAATACCGGTGAAGAGCCCAAACAATGCCCGGAATGTGCACAGCGGCAAAGTGTTTCAGCAGGGACCCATTTCACTGCTGCTCACCAAACAGGTGTGCTGGATGGTGCCAGAGCGAGAGCTAAGAGGAAACAGTTCTCACAGTGTAGTGACAACATGAGGCAAAAGGAGAGGAAACACTAAACAATAAACAACACGTTGGCTTGTGTGCGTCTTGTGCGTCTGCCCTTGTCCGTCTGTACGTCTGCTCTGTCTGGAGTAGCACAGTAATCACGTAGCAGCAGCCAACCACTGCTTACTATACATGGAGGAAACCCTCCCTTTTGGTACAAGCTGCTGGCTTTGCACAGTCGGCCCGGTGTTTGAGTTTTCCTCTGTGTCGCTTCCATGTAGTGGACTGGACAGGCTGGTGTCACGTGACTGCACAGTGTGTTTCTCAGGGGATGGTGTATAGTTATAGGGAGAAAATTAAAGGGGGGAAACCATAGGGCAGGATGACATTGGATAGATAGATAAATAGACAGACAGATCCTTATGACAGTAGAATGAGCTATTTAAAGCTGATCTACTACAGTAATTTTGTTCTCATTAGGAGAATATGGGTAACCCCACTCTTGCATGAAAAAACAAAACAAAACCATCAAATAACATGAAACCAAAATGATTTAAAAAAAAAAAAAAAAAACGTTATGAAAATTTGGTCATACCACCACTTCCAGCAGTACTACTGAAAGTTCACTGAAATAAATAAATGAACGAATACATAAATAAGCTCCCTGACTTTCTTATAAAATCAATAAAGTAAAAATTGAAGTGTATTGTACAGTAGCAGTCTGCTTCTCCTCCTTGTCTGTGACACTCCCTGTAGCAGCTTCAGTGTTGATTGGCTTGTGCTGTGTAACCAATCAGTGAGGGCTGCGGGCGGGACATTGTTACACAACCAAGAGTGGTGAGTACAGGCCACACAGCCACTGCATCAGAGCTGAAGGAGTGTGTTTTAAAACACATTTATTTTATCAGTAATGTGGGGGAAAAAAAAAAAACGGATATTGGCCGATAGTGTCGGCCATGGCAACAGTTGGTTGACCAATACGTATCAGTCCAGAGCAGTAAAGGACTAATATCTGACAAATATTCCTTTTGACTCTGAATAGACTGTTTATTGACTACATCTCTAAGTGTTGGTTCACATCTCTGCAGTAATTCACCACTTCCCTCTAACCATAAGCCCGGGGAGGCACTCACACTCACCATCAACATCAATTGAAGTCTGTTAATGTCTGAGAAACTGCTAGAGGGTAGTTAGGCGCCAGACAGAAGTCAGCTGGGCAAGTTCGTTGGTGCCGAAGTTGACCGTGACCAATCTCTTAGCACGAATCAGCTGCCAGCAACAATTCAACAGTTCAACCCTTCTGCTTGAGCTTTCATCTGCTTTTATGGAAATTTTGAATTCACTTTCAAAAAGACCAAATAAAATCTTCAGGAATTCATCAATCTCAAATTAAAAAAAATAGAAAAGATTTGACAGCAGAATTGGAGCAACTGATGACAAATTGAAGTGTAATGAAAGGTTATGAAAACAGCACCACAGAAATTTCAGCTGCATTATGCAATCTTTGGATGGCAGGTGCTTGGTTGTAACTGAAGACTGAGGAAGACCACAACCAGATAATTGTGGGTGAAAACAACAGTAAGTAGGCCTTGAGTTAAGAATTTCTGCAACTGTTTTACCCACTTAAAACTTCCACATCTTCCCTGAGCAATTGTTTTCATGTTGTAATTTAGATTCTGAAACTCCTATCTGACATCTTCAGTCAAACAAAACAAGTATCATTGGAAGCATGCTAAATGAGCTATTTGCAGTTTCTGTTGACATGTGCCCACGCATCTCTTTCATACCGAAGGAGGCTTAAGAAATTGTTCCTGGGTTCTGTTCGTTGTTTATTCGTGATCAGAGGGACGACACTCTCTGAAATCACATCATGTTCGTGACTGTGACGTTCTATGTCTCCATCATCTGATGCAAATTCCGGCGTTTTGGTGTGTTAATTGCGTGCATGAGCTGCGTCTGTGTCTGACCGTGTTGGTGAGCGAGCCGACTGTGGGTATAACCACAATAAGTCACTTCCTATTGTTGTTGAAACACCTGCATGCAGCATCACTTTCACCCTTTCACTTCATATGGCATCCAGGCTCAACTGCTTAGACTGGTGCTCAGATACGCTGTGTTTTCTTTTTACACACTTTATTACACATTTACTCCATCAATCTTTGAGCATGTTTCACATCCTTGTGCGAATAAGCTACAGTATCTTTATAATGCAACTCTATTCTTTGAATCCATTATGAGCATTTTTGACATGACCAGCAGCACTTTACAATAAGACCAGGTTAGCTTAGTGTGGCTGCCTCCCTGCAAGAAGGGTCTGGGTTTGATTCCCAAGCTTGGGACCTTTCTGGGTGGAGTTTGCATGTTCTCCCCATGTCCGGGTCCCCCCCAAGTCCTGCAGCTTCCTCTCACAGTCCAAGGATATACAAATTAGGTTGATTAGTGACTCTAAATTGCCTGTATACAAATATTTGTATCAGGTAATAGAAACCCTCCACTCTCCAACTTTAGACTTATCAAGACGTTCCTATTAAATGGTAACTGCACTTGCCTTTATATAGTTCTTCTCTATAGTGTCTACAACCACTCAAAGCACTTAACACTACTTTCACATGAACTCATTCACACACACAATCATACAGCACTCCTGTACCCACGTAAAGTGCAGTTCTAAATAACCACTCGCGCACATTCATACAACATAATTAGGGATAGGTATGAAGAACCAGTACTAAACTGGTACCTGCTCCTGACTGGTCGGTACCAAAATATCTATAAGGTCCTGGACAAATGGTGCCGCTATAGGTATTTACATAATATTAATTATTTCTAACATATCTTCCAACATAACCTACATAACATCTAGTGACAGTTTCCTCATCGCTAAGCCTGAGCCACCATCCGATCCTGACGGGCTCACGTTGTGAGGACATGTCAAAGTCTCTTGGACATATTTGTCTATTCTTTGTGTTTTTCCTTCCTTCATTTCTAACCGGCTTGTTTCAAGTTTTTGCCGGCAGGCAAACGTGTCATTGGGTACTCACCCGCACCTGGTCTCTTGCGTGCCCTCGATCCTCATAAAAATGAATGTTATATGAAAACAAAAACTAATGAGGGGAAAAAAACAGATGCATGAAAACCCCTAAATGGAAACACCGTAATATTGTATTTCCTCAATTAACAGCCAGGTCTCACACAACAGCTGGGGACATCGTTTACATAAACAAATAAAGGCCGGGCCCCACACGGCCTGGGACAAACTGACATGATGTGATCAGAAAGTCTTTCAAGTTTGTGGACTGTTTGTGAAGACTGACGGGAGTGAAGCCAAACTCATCCGATGCTCCAGAGAGAGACAGCCTTGTACCACCGGGCGGCAGATCTTTGTTCCATGTCTGGAGCCCGGTTGGGACCGGAGATGGACCTCAGAATGGAAATGCTCTGATTGGCTTGAACGGGAGCGAAGTGCTACGGCGTGCACAATGGAGATGGAGACCCAGCTCCGACAGCGCAGCAAAGAGAAGAGGTGCCAAGCAGCACGTGAGGAAGATGAAGATGAGCTACTGAATGATGAGCTTGGTTGGTAATGTGTAAAAATTAATGGAGGGAATTAGAAACAAAGGTCTCTCTCAGATAAAACCCTGCCTCCAATAATTGCCGGGTATCCTGGTCAGTTGTGTAAATAAAGGCACCAGATACCATTTGAGGAAATACAGTACTGTAATTCCTGGGACTAGTGACCAGACCACAGCTGACCACACTGGTTTATACCAGCTTGTTGCGCTCCACCTGTCATGCCCCTATTCCCCACCAGACTTTGAGAATCATGGGTCTAAAGTGTGGGCTCACAACTGAATTAAATGAAAATGTAATGAGTAGTATTAATAAGAGTATCAATAAGTATTGGTATTGATAAGCAGTATCAGTATTGATACCAGTATCGACAAAATCCAGACACTGAGATACAGATGCCCATCCCTGATGATGATACACTGGGGGCAGTTGGAGGTTCAGCACGACATGTGGACAACAGAAGCTGGGGATCAAACCACTGCCCTTCTGGTTAGCTCGACCTTATTTCAAAGTATTCAGCACTCGTAAAGGCTGCTGATACCAGCTGTCGATACTGTGGGCAAAGAAAGTCAAGTTTCATTCCTTTATACAAATACCACGGTTTCCTCCATGTACATTAACGCGGTGGCGACCCGCCGTTTCAGAACCAGGTCGGGGCAGACGCACAACGGTTACCATTACTTTGTACACTAAATAATAAACCTCATTAACTGTCTCAACCCCCCTGGCCCGCACTCGCTGTATCAATGAACAATGCTGATGAGGTTATTACAAAGTTTAACACCACATGTCCTTTTTGTCTATAAGCTCCTCCTCTCCCGCTCACATTGATAAACACACCCGGCCATGATGCTGCAACCGACGTTGCAAGTCATGTTAATTAAATCATATTATCTGACTGTCTCTCTCTTTCTCTCGCATGCTCACTCACTCTCCATCTCTCTCTCTCTCTCTCTCTCTCTCTCTCTCTCTGTGTTGGGGGTTTGGTTGTTCCTGCTGCTTAAAGAAATCCTACAGGAAACACAGCAAATACAAAAACTGCAGGTTGACTGTACTGCTTTTGTTCACGACGAATAAAAAAGCATTTGTTCAAAATGATCCATCATTGTGTTAACATAAATTTTGCATGTGTATATATATATATACACACACAAATACAAAAGTACTAGTGTATACAAAAGTGTATCAGTGTATCAGGTATCAGTGAGTACCCAAGAGTGAGTACTCGTACTCGGTCTGGAAAAAAGTGGTATGGAACATCCCTACTAATAACTTAAATGTGTGAAGCAGCAGGCAGAAAAATGGAGAAAACAAAGAAAGCTCAGTAAGTCATGAGATAAGTGTCTGAACAGTGCAGATGTATACTCACTATTTGGCTGGAAAGAGGTCACTTTTCATTTTATGTGCGATAACAGCTAATAAATTACTTACAAAGTGTTAACAAGCTAATAAGCAAACATTCATTAACCTTTTATGAGGATGGGCCTATTGTACCATAAGGTTTAGCTTCATGTATACAGATGAATAGCAAACAACCCTCGTCCCCTCTGTGTGTTAAAGCACTGATGTAAAAAAAAAAAAATGTAGGGAGGTTATTCTTATCTTTATTCAGAGTATCTTGTGGAGGCGAAGAGAGGAGAATCAGCTCTACAAACAAAATGGTGCAATAAGAGCATGTGAAAGAGAGTCAGCTATTTCAGTGCATTATAATTTCAGAGGGCAGAGTGAGTCAGCAAAAGGGATGAGAGCGAACGAGGAAAAAGACGGAGGGTTTAAAAGAGGGACAGAGGGAGGATGACAGATGGCTGGTGTAAAGGGGAGAGAAAGGAGAAAATGAATCAGGCGAACTACAGAGCAGCAGTTTAACAATATCCAAAGTCCAAAGGACCCTTTGAAACATTGGGGTGATGACACCTCCTGTGCTTGTTGGCTGAGGGACAGCACAGGGGCCACGCAGCTCTGAGTGCCACAGCCAAAGCCTTACATAACAGGCCACAGTGCTGAACGCTCCCATTCCAGCACAGCTCTTAAAGGTGAAGGCACCAAAGCCACGAGCCAGGAGGACTGACAGAGGGGCTGCAGGCACACAGCTCAGAACCTCATTAGCTGCTACTCCAGAGAAAAACCTCAATCCAGTCATTTTAACGTCACGGGATTCAATGAAGTGTGGACTCAGAAGCTATGGAAGAGATTCTGAGCTCGTTTGATTGTGTTTAAAAGTCATCTGTGGTTTGGTTTCACCTTTTTTTTTTACCTCTGTCAAGGAGCTTGTGTTTTTGCTCGTCTCGTGTTGTTTGTCAGCAGGATTATGCAAAACAGCTTGGCAGAGGGACGGGGCATGAGCCAGGAGGGAAGCTATTCAATTCTGTTACTGGAGTGTTTTTTTAATAATCACTTTACTTGGCCGTGCTGTTCCGTGTTTCAGAATATAAACAGACATGTAGTTGAGATCTATGAATTTGTGATATTTGGTTGGTTTGGATTCCTTGGCCTCAGACCCCATTCTAGTTTTATCCTAATATCTTTATTCCAATTCCTCCCTCCTTTCTGTCTTCATGCATATTCACATATGCCAGGTGGACATGAGAATGCATGGGCATACATCAGTGCTGCACGATTAATCTAATCGCAATCGCAGTGTCACGCTGTGCGATTACATAATCGCACAAAATGTAAAATGTAAATAAATGTGCATGATACGTGTGTGTGCCTGTGAACGGGGGTGTGAGGGATCTGATAACGTGTGCAACGTTTCTGAACCGGCAGTGTGCAGCAGGTACGGTCACGTGACCACCTGGCATACAGCAGACAGCGGTCCGTATCCTCGCAGGACCCTCTCCCCACATTAGCATGATGGAGCTGACTGTGCTTTCCTCCACAACACATACGGTGGTGCGTTTAAAAAAATGGATTAAATGAAACGGTTTCATTTACATGTTCAAGATTGGTTTTCTTTTTTTTACCCTAACAGCCAGACTCAACTGTTATCTCCTCTCTTCTCCTCTTGTCTTCTCTTGTCTAGTGTGGGTGGGTGTGTCTGTGTTACCGGTGTGAGTGCAGCACCTGTGTGTGTTGTGAGAGAAGAGGGAGCCCTCCTGTCGCAAAGGAGAGAAATGCATTGTAATAAATGTAATGAACTGATAGCAATGCAGAAAGTACTTTTATTAATTTATTTTGAATATGAAGTTATTTGGAAACAGTTCTGTAAAAACCTCAGGTTTTGTATTTCTAATGTTACTTGTTACATGTTTTGGGTTGAGAAATACACTCTAACAAATGTATGTATGTTATTCCCTGTGTTGTCCTTCATAATCAAACAAGTAGACTCATGACACTGCAATATTGTCCACCATAATCACATCTTGCTATATATTTACATATATAGCAATATTTACCTGTAGGCTCTTACTAGCACTATAAACTGAGCAAAATGCGTGACTGGTTGTGAGACAGTTTGTAACCAGAAGGCGTTGTGGGAGAACAGGAAAAGATGACTAACATTTGGAAACAGCATCAAAGCAGCACAAATACACGAATCACAACTTCTGGTCAGGACTTTAAGAATCACATCTGAGCTGAAACAGGATTGCTGGGTTTTCTGAGTGGATGAGGAGTGTGTTGTCTGGTCACCATCCTTTCCTACATCCTACCTGAAATAAGCTGCCATACAGATGGTGTTAGATATCGCCCACCCAGGAGAAACCATTCAAGTGGAGGATGTGGACCTCATAAGAGCGCTGACCCACAACTGTGATCCAGATGATCTGCTCCACTTGCTGATGTCTGAAACATCAGACATCTCAAACTGATTAAGTGACAGATGATGATCCTTTGAATGGCTGTCTGCACATCCGTTTGTCATAGTTCTATCACACTTCTGAAGCAGGATAATTCCTAAATTACTACATATTAATATGAACTGCAGATTGAATGCTTTGAGTGATGTGCATGTTATGGATTTAGGAATGTTAATGTTTGCATCACATGATCTGAACTTCATCAAGAAGTCTTGTTGAAACCTTTTGCAGATGGTGTGAGGGGCGAACATGAGAAAAGTGCAAGGCAAAATGTGTTAGCTTGCAGATTTGTTGACCTTCAGTGAATAAAAAACCTAGGTTCCTTGTGTGTGCAGGCATTTTTATTATTGTATGAATCTCTCAAACTGATTTGATATCATCTGCAGTACGATGGGCCTGCTGTCCACAGAAACAATGATACCAATGCTCGGCCAGGAACATTTTATGGTTCTCAAAACCAAAATCATGTTTTCTATCAATAAATTATTCCAGTCATATCTTGGCCCAAGTAACAACACATCACATCACACCATCTGCACTTTGAACATCATTATGCATACATGGTAACATAAAATACTGCCTTTTCTTAGAATATACTACATCTACAGGGTGGTTTCATATATTGTGTGATTTATGGGGCATTCAATCAAAAACATGATGAGCCAAATATGATGATGAGCCTCTGTGACTTTGAGATGAACTGTAATGCCCAGTCCCTGTTTGTTCATAATGTTCTGTGATGGTCCCGTCCTGTGGGAAGACCAAATAAACCCAACAAAAAGCAACAGACCCAAACAGGGGGGAAACGTTGTGTTTATGAGGGTGCAGTGATGCACACAGCGGCGTAACATGGAGTTTCAAATCCAATCCCTTCCTTCTGTACACAACTGTGAGCTACATACACACATCTTAACCAGTTTATTTTTACTTCATGAATACCTGAGTACATTCACATACGTAGGTACCAGCAAAGCAATCAAATACATATAATTCATATTTGGTACATGTAGGCCTACATAAAACACAAGTCTGACTGTTAACCAGGCTAACCATGCCTAACACATTACGGCCGACACAGCCATTTGCAAAGAATGCTCATATTATGCCCCACGCCCTAAAGCCCCGCCCTAAAATGCAACGAGCCAATCATAGTGCGTATACCCATTTCCATACACTCGGACATTCTCTGACTGGACGTCCACTGAAATGCATTAGAGAAAGTCAGTTTTGCTTGGTTTTATGAGCTTTTTTTTTTTTTTTAAAGGTTTGAAGTTTAAAAAATGGTCAAACAGTGTGCATGAGGTAAATGCAACTTATACAAAAGGTATCTTAATATGCACAGTGATGTTACTGAAGCTCAGCCTGCCTGCCATCATGATGACTTGCTCGTCCTCCTGCTAACAGCACTGACACTTGTCCATAAAACACAAGAGATACATGATGATCTTTTTGTTAGTTTGGCAAAATAACGTCATCTAAAAGCCACAACTATGACAGTGAGGTTGTTGTTTATATGTCCTATAGATACCTACACTCACCGGCATTTCAGATGTTTATTATTGATGACAGCGGCTCAGGGTGTGTGCGTCTCTGGTGTTGGCTTCAGCTAATGTTAGGTTGAGAAAAGAAAGTTAAGAGGAAACTTTTTATGAATCCCGAAAGGTTTAAAGATACGCTCCAGCCCGCCCATACACAACTCCAGATTTAGAGCAGAACCTGGTGTGGCCAGATGTGTGTTTACTCTTCCAGCAGCAACATGCTACCTGGCACTCAGCAGCTGTCCCTCAGCACACAGCAGCTCAGACCCCCCGTCCAGCCCCAGTGTCGTTTCAGCGTTCAGCAGAACACTTTTGCAATATAAAGCCAACAAGGTCACACATCAAGAATAGACAATAGCTAATGAATATGTGCTCTCGCCACCGACTGGGCAGGGGTGTTGACTGAAACGACCGACAACGAGATGCGGTTTATCATGTTTGCAGAGGGAGCTGTACATTTTGGCTGAAATCCTTCACAATAAAATGATTAATATATCCCTCCAACGCCTAGTTTTGATCCTGGTGGTGACCTCTGAATGATGTTCCCAAAAATCACCTATGATCTCCTGCAAATTGTCTGGTACTGTGACAGCTACCATAGCGCCTGTCAGAGAATGTTGATTTGTTTGTCCGATTGAGTGGAGGGGGCGGGGCTTAGCCATAGGTCAATTACAACAGTAGGCAGCAAAGTTACATGCAGAGTCATTTTTGCTACACGGATCAATAAAGTTCTCTGCTAGTGTCACTCCCTCATGCACACCACTGTAAAATCACACTGCGTCCACAACGGCAAAACTGTACGTCCTGGACATCCACGTACACACCACATGCCACATAAACCTCAATAACATTCTGCATAAGGCATTAATAATGCTCATTATCAGATGAGACAATGTGCATGAGAGAATACTTGTCACTTGTAAATAAAGTCCATGCGTCTGTCTTTTTTGACAAAGCACTCAATAACATCCTCGTGCAGTTGTCCTTTTTGCTTCAGTTGATTGAGCAATTCTTTCTCGATGGAGAGAGACGCCAAAAAAGGCAGCTTTGTTTGTCCATTTGTGCTCCTTGCGTAAGTTTTTATCCGTTTGAGAGCCGAAAACGAGCGCTCCGCAGAGGCTGTGGACACTGGGATTGTTAGGATCAGGCATGCGAGTGCATAAAGTTCTGCCATGCTCTCTGCGAGGCCTGTACTCCTCAGAAACACCAGAAGATCACTTATACTTTTGCCGTGAAAGCTTGACATGTTATACATGACTTTGAGCTCAGCTCTGAGTTTGTTCAAGTCAAAGTGAGCGCCGTAGCTCTCCATCAAACTCCTGAGCTCCGCCTCTGGAAATGTCTGCCTCAATTTTTCAAAATGCTTGGAGTCCAGCAATCCAACAAACATCAGTCTTTTGTGATCTTCAAATCTGTTCCTCACTTGTGTCAGTATGTTGTCGATTACAGCCACATGAAGCTCTCTGTAGTAGGATAAGGCGTTGGGCTTCCTGCATGGTGCGCTCGGCTGTCCCGCCGCCTGCATAGTCTTGTCGTAGATGTCAGTGAATTTATCACATTCCATTTCAACACTCTGGCAAAAATCCATAAGTCTGTCCAGACTAAACTGCATGTCTGAGGTCTTGCTTTGTAGAATCCCAAAGAGCACATCAGCAATGTCAAAAATGCCATTAAATGCAAAGAGAAAAAAGCAGAAGTCAAAACTTTTCAACTGGGACAGGTGTCCAGATGCACAGTGTACAGTATGCCGGTCAAAATCTTCAGCATGGTCGAGGATATGTTGGAAAAGCTGGACCAGTTCAACTCTTTTGTCGTGGACAGTGCACACCAGTCTGGTATTGAAATTCCAACTCGCCTGCATGACGTGTGGCAGCCGTCTGTGACAAAACTCATCCAGTAATTTGGTGTGTTTGGGAGAACGGGTGAAAAACGCAGATAACCCACAGAGATTTGCAAAAAATATCTTGCATTCTTTAATTTTGGATGCTCCCTGGGACATGACTAAGTTCAAAGTGTGTGCATAACAATGCACGAAGAGGGCCTGAGGGACACTGTCTTTGACGCTAGTCTGTACTCCATTTAGCCCTGACGCCATGACCGCCGCTCCATCATAGCATTGAGCAACTAATTTTGATTTACAGTCGTAGCTCTCCAGCACATCCAGAACCAATCCCGCCAGATCCTGGGAATGTTTGTCTGCCACGTCCTCAAATTTTAAAAATCTCT
Organism: Selene dorsalis; assembly: GCA_900303245.1. NCBI lineage: Eukaryota > Metazoa > Chordata > Actinopteri > Carangiformes > Carangidae > Selene > Selene dorsalis. The sequence goes on along the minus strand of OMNW01031235.1, from coordinate 14,773 downwards.
CCTTCACCCCCATTTCAGTCACATACCTGAAGACAAAGGAGAGCTGAACTGTGTTACTGAAGTCAACCACCTCGTCCACCATAACAGCCACAAACTTTGTTTGTTTAATCTCCTCTTTGATGTGATGGCTTAACACCTCAGCCACTGCATTTATTAGGTCATTTTGAATTTTTCCTAATGTGCCTGTAAAAACTGTGGCTGTGTCAAGGTGATGCCGCAAGCCTGCATCATGCTCAGCCAACAGCATTAACAGTTCCAAATAATTGCCTCTATTCAGCGAATCTCTAGATTCGTCGTGCCCCCTGAAAGACAATTCTTGTTGTCCCAAAAAGAGGACACAATCGATAAAGCGCTTCAGAATATCTCGGTTCCTTCGGACTCTCTCGTTGTGGATGCTGATCTCCCGTTGCCTCTGGTCGTCCGGCTGCAAATCCACTCGACATTCACCGAATGTTTTCAAATGCACCACTGACATGATGTGACGCTCAGAGCTTTGGTGTTTAAGAGCTGCCTTGGTGAAGCTGTTCAGACGGCCAAAGCCAGAATCATTCCATGTCCCTTTACTGGTATTAAAAAGTAAACACGGCCAGCAAAACAGCTTGTTCTGCTCCGCGCTGGCTGTTAGCCACTCGTAGCGCTCGTAGTTGCCGTCTTTGGAATGGTGCACAAAACCTTTGCTTGCCTTTGTTAATGAATCCAAGTTGGGCGTAGGTCTTCCTTTCTCAATCACTTCTCTTTTGTCTTGAAAGGAGCGCCTTGAAAAGGGTGTTTTCAGAAGATCGGCAACTAGATCTGTATCGGTGACGGTGGCTGCCATTTCTTTTTGCCCTAGTTGACCTTTGTACGTAATGCATGATGAGGAAAATTGGGGGTAGCACTGCGCATGCTGCTGAGGGCGTCCTCTCATTGAACATCAAAATTTGATTGGCTGATGATTCTGTCACCAATGCTTGTTATAAATCAGATAAATGTGGAGTCTTTCAACAAAAAGTGCTGCCCTCAGTGACCTGAAATCACCGTGAGGTGTTTGAGTGACTTTTCTGCTGTAGGATATCTCAACAAAACTATTTTGTAGACATTATACTCAAGAAAGACATTTTACACACACTTGATTTTGGCCCACCACTGGATATACATATTAGTATATAAACACATATAAAGTATTAAATGTTAGCACTTCCAGTTTGTCGCTATGCCTGCTGGCATTATACTCATAACCTTTTCTCATTTTACAAGCTTCTGTTTATACTTTATGAAAATGTCAACATGACTAACAGCGTAACGGGGAAAGAGAATATAAAAAAAAAAATCAAACAAACAGATGTTTAGATATGAATCACAAAAATTTGCAGTCTGGATTTGACTCTTCAAGAGAGACACAATTGGTATAATCATTAGCGGATCCCTCCAAATCTGCTCTTCTGAAGCTATTGGTAAAGCAATCTGGTATCCATACTCTACAAGGATAATCACGTGTCTTCTTACCCCCATTCACCCCTAGCACTCCACTGAGCAGCACAGCCAGGGGCAGAAAAGTGAAGATGAAGGCTTTTACAGCTCTTCTCCCTCCATCTACATGAATAATTCAACCCATCCAGGCCTGAGAGCGTTTTTCAACTTTCCCCTGAAGCATGAAAACACAGCGCAGCTCCACACCGACTGCCAGGAGGGTCATAAGCTCCTCATACCTAACATAAATCCACTCCCGATTATAATAGGATCACATTAAGCCACACAACTAGAGGTTTTGCTGAGGGCACAGGCGCAGGTAGTGTGTTAACCTACACAGGGCCCAGTGTTATCCATTCTGTGTGATTCTTGTACCGCATCAAGGAATCTGGATTTAGACCCCAAATCTGAAGGAAACGCAGACAGTCACTGAGGTTTCTGCAGGTCTGCTGATTTAACAGTTTCAGTAACAAAGCCAAAACAACTTTATTCAACATTTGCACATGTAATAAGAGCTATAATGGCTGGTTCAGAGATGGGAGATAATGCAAATCACTTCAAATCTGGAAACAGCCACCACATGTTTTACAAAGCACTTGAAAGCTGCCGCACACATATATGCAACCACTTTTAATCACTGCTGAGCTTTGCAGCCTTCCTGTATGTGTGTGTGTGATCAGCAGTGACTCTCTTGTTGTTTTGGAGAGAGAATTTTAATAGACTTCAAATACTGTCCACCACTAAATTCTATTGTCAATGTGACATGAACATGTTCAGTAAAGACAGCGCTGATATAGTTTTATTTACACACAACATGCACTCACATATGTGCACAGCACCTGAGCCAAGTCAACCGGAAAGAACGATTCTCTCTCTCTGTCACACACACAGTTGTATCTGTGAGACTCATCACCTTTTGCCAGTGTCAAGACGATTTGCGTCCTTCATCACGCATCAGTTCAACAAGATATAATCATATAGAAAAACAACATTTTCAACTTTTCCGTCCACCAGTTTGTTTTACACAAGCACAGGCAGCTAAAGCTGAGCTAAAAGAAAAGTGTGTAGTACAGATTATGTCAGTTTAGCTACAGTTATCACACATCATTAATTCTCCTCATATCATGCAGACAGCTTTACAGTCCAAAGGCCAAGATCCAGGTCATTGTAACAACTTAATAAAATGTTGTTGAGTCTGCTCTACTGTTCCCAGATCTGTGAGTCCACAACGCTGCCATTTTCAACACTTTACTTTGTGGGATATCAAAATTCTATTCATTTATTTGTCTTACACCTTTTTTTGTTCAACAAGGAAGTTCTGACAAAGTCCAACGTAGTCTGAACACAGGCAACTGCACAAAAGCTTTATATGAGTCGATTGTATAAGATTACAAGTGAGACAGACTGATTGACTGAATGATAAAAACACCTAATAAAATATACAAAGGGAAACAGATACAAGCTCTGGATTAAAACATTGTAAAACAGCCAAGAGCCTGTGTGAGTTCAAGGGGAGCCACTCCGTTTTAAACACCATCACTGCAAAAGGACTGGACGATGGGAACTACGTTTGAAGTTAAATAACAATGAGAAGTGAAAAGCTGTGGCTTCATTTATGTCCCAAATGGCAGGGAGATTAAAGGTGTGCCCACCTGTGTGTGTAGGGCCACATACATGTTTCTTAAATCAAAAGACTTAGCCAGATTAAAAAAATTCAGAAGCAACATTACATCTTCTGTCATAAATATGGAGACTCAAATCCCCAGACAAAAGGAGCTTCTTCAACTTTATATTGGACCATACAAAAAAAAAACTGTCAAATTGGTTACAGTCAATGGAAGATTAAAATAGAAAAATACAATAGACTGGATTTTGTTTGCAAATGATGCACAGCTTCTACCCCAAGGAATCAACTGTCATCTACACTGGTTTCTAAAAAGGCAACGCAAACAAGGGGGGAATGGTTCCAGACTGAAATGATCAATACATACATTTTCAGCCAAAGGTGGAGGCTCAGTATTCTAGTGAAACGTATATGCACATTGAATGAGAGCTTAGAAAACCTCTGTGCAGCGTTTCCGTCATCACATGAGGTAAATGTACTCATAGAGAAGGGAAGGCTGAACAAAGTACATAGGATCCTCCCACAGATGTACAGTTCATTAACAAAGGAATACAAAGAACTGAACTTACCTACAGTGGAGTCAACGGTTGATCAACGTGATCCAAGTCATATAGAAGAAAAGAAAGAGAAAAGGAACAATATTAGTTTATTGCAGTGCAGATTACTGCGGTCACTCAGTCACATGCAGAGCCCCTCTCACTTTGGAGACTCCACTTGTTTGTGAGGATGGTGAACTGGTGAACGAGGCCGGGCTGCACCGTCTCCTCCAGCTCCGGTCTGACATTTACAGAACATTTCGATCAAAGTTTTGCAACGCTGCTTCGAAACACTTGTTAAAAGACAAGAGCACGCTTAATAGGCGCTATATCTGTGTTGAATTTTTGCTGACATGGAGAGCGAGGTGTGCGTCAGCATAAAGATGGTGCAGGAAAAAGATCTGCAGTTAGCTGCGAGTCAAACTGGGTCAGACACTTGTGTCCTGAGTCACAAGGGGAATGACAACTGTGTAACTGGTTAACATCAGATTCGTTGGCAGGTGAGATTCTGAACAAATGGGAAACCTTTTAACTCGAGTAACCTTCAACAGAACCATCTGGGTTAACAACAGTCCACTGCAGAGAGCAACAACACTGCTGGAAGTTACTGTGAGCTCTGTACGTCTTCACCAAAATATTAAGTAGTTTCCTTTGAAACATGGTTGTCATGAGAACCGATACTTCAGTACCAAGGTCAATGCCAACAAGCAAAGAAAATATGTCAATACCTTCTTCTTTTCAGTAGTGTGAGTACCTGATATACATCTTTGCCCTTGGTGGGCCATGTCAGCTCCTGCCTGACTGACAGGGGCAGTATATGCCTGAGAGTCTGAAGGGGAGGTTTTGGTGTGGCGACTGTCGAACTCTGGTGTGGTCCATTTGTTGTGTGAACATGGCTGGACCTAGATCTGCTCTAAGTGCCTGGTGCAGGCCACGAGTTCGATTGAGTCATGTAAACATGACATACCACACGTCTTTTTACAGTCAGTTGTCATGGAAACATGCACCAGTGGCGTGGCATTTGGACGAGAGTGAACGCGAACCGCACTAGCCAAAAAATGAATTCAGGGGCTGTCCCAATTCATGGGCTGCATCCTACGGAGGAGCCAGCCTACGTGGTCTATGGAGGCCACGTTGACTGTTGGTAAATGGGATGGTCTAGCCTTCGTTAATATCGCACAAAGAATTTTGGGATACGGGAGAACACGGAGGATAGGTGCGGCATGCCCTCCTACAAGAGAAGGCCGGATTTGTCAGCCGCATTTGGAGGACCTTCGAATTGGGACACTGTGACGTAATCAGCCTTCAAATGCGTCCTCCGAAAGATGCAGCCCCTGAACTGAGACACAGCTAATGCATCATTTTCACCCTTGGTCCGCACCAGTATGTGTGAAAACAGACTAAAAGTGAATTAATGAGAACAACAGTAATGACTACATGACTTTCTGTTTGCGATATTTACCATTTTAACACAGTTGTTACTTGATGTCAAATCCTGTGCACTTTGAGAAGTTGTTGAACCACAGCTTAGACACTTAGTTTGATATTAAACTGTTTTTTAATTAAGTAGTGAATTTAGAGGTCCACGGGTTCTGTTGTTAGATTTTGTTCGTGGTATAGAGAATCATGGAAATTCACTGGTATTGGTATCAACTACTGAAATTTTGGTATCATGACCAGCCTAATTTGAAACATAATAAAATGTCAGTCTGGATAATGTGCCCATTTTTCAATTAAACTGCTTTTTAATATCTTGCCAAACACACATCACCACACCAGATAAAACAGAACATTTGTTTGCAAGTGTTTGCTGATAGCTCTGTCATGGGTCCAGCTGATAGTAACGTTTCAGAGAGCTCTACAGAGGTCTTATTAGTTACCCCTGAAGATACTGCTCTGTGTATTTTTTAACTGAGGCCAACTAAAGGTAGAGTTCACCCAGCTGTGTCAAGAAAGAATTTCATCTTTTAAGGTATTTCATGAGCGCAAAAAACAAATCAAATGTTCTCACTCTGACACAGAGAATGAAAAGATGCATTTACAAAACTAATGAATATGTAGTTATATCTTTCAGCTTGCTCCATAATAAAACTTGTGAGGCTAGTTTTGAAAACAAGGCTGTAGATCATGTTACACAATCACATTTCCCTAGGTGATTATATGCTAATGAATGAAGTCTGCCATTTGAAAACCTAACATTTTTGTCCACATGCTTTAATGCTTTGGTTAAGAAAGTGGCCCCCAGTTAGAAATGCTACCAAAGGTTAATAAAACTTTGATCTCTTTTTGTCTAGTAGACGTCTAAAGGAGGCTGCAGTGCTGTAGAGTGTGGGTGCCCTTACAGGAAATGGACTGCTCCTTGGATACTGAAGGGTAAAGTTACACTTCAGTAACAGATGGCATATTTGGCCTGTTCATGATGAAGAGAGAAGCTGAATCCTGTCCAGACCTTAACCCATTAAATGACACTTTTCAAACATACATATCCAGTAAAGCACAACCACGGTGAAAGGCATCAATAACAGCTCCTGGTACTGTGAGATTTCAGTTTTTGATCACGTTCACAAACAGTTTACACATATTAGTGTTCTTTCATTGAGACCAAATTATCTAATGAGCACACTGAAAAATAAGAGTGTTCCTGCTACCAAGCCTAGAAAAAAAGTATTAGACTACTAGAGGAAGATTAGAGATGATTAGACATGTAGCTCTGGGTTTCATGCATAACAAAACAAGCTTGTCACTGCCTAGTCATCAGGACAAACTGTACTTTATACTGATACAATATTATTGTTTTCACACAGATGCCTCAGCCTTAAAGGAGACATATCATGCCCCTTTTAATTAAAATAGTTCCCAGGTGTCTTGAAGACATGTCTGTGACATGCTTCAGTCAAAATACCCCAAGGATCAAACATGACAGGTCTTTCATCAACTCAAAACAGCCCTGTTCACATCCGCTGGTTTCTGCCCTGTCCCTTTAAATGCAAATGAACCACTGTTCACCCCCGCTCCACCTGTTCTACCAGTACAGGTACTCACAGGTAGGGGTGGTATTATGCAAATTCAAAAATCAGACAGACAACCGAGGGAACAGCTCATAAAACCACATGGATTTCAATCTAGGGAGCAAATTACTGATTTTTTTTTTGTAAGACAAGATATATGTTAGAGCCTTCAAAAAGTGATATTTCCATAATATGTCCCTTTTTAAAAAAAAAGACATTCTGTTATTTTGGGCAGCAACATGTTTTCCAAGGCTGTAGCTCCAGAACACTATGTGATTGCAATAGACTAGTGTAAATGATGCTTAAGTGCTCAGGTTAGTTAAAGTGCTCAGGTTAGTTAAAGTGCTCAGGTTGTGGTGAACCAAATGACAGATAAGCAACAGACAAATTACAAAAAAGAATGAAAGAAATAAAACACTAGTAATATGAGACAAACACAAGCTTTCTGGCTGGCTCTCCTCACTGAACTTTAAATTTGTATGCAGCACAGTAACCTCTGATCAACAGCAGTGTTTTCCAATCCACAGGGGTTCCTTGAAGAAAAATGTCAGAGAGTTTTTTTCTATTCAACCAAATACACCACTCATTAGTTCCAGGCTGTTTTACTCAAATGCCAATTAAAAACACCAGACTGGTGATCAATATGAAATTAAAGCTGATTTGCAGCAGTGGTCGGGGCCAGGCAATCTTGGACAAATTTAGGCAATTCTGAGTAACAAGAGACAAAATAGGGAGACAACAAGCACATCGGCATTACAATGTCCGTTCTGTCTTAGCTGAGGCTTGAACTCACAATCTCTGACACCAAGAACCATCCTCTAATTCATTGAGCTAATGGGCTGGAAGTGAGACCTGGTGTGTGGCTTAACCAATGGACTCAGGCAGTCACCAGGGTGACAGCAGCTGCCAAGGCAGATTTCAAAAGTTGTCAAAATGTCAATAATTCTGTTATCAAGACAAAAATATATTGGATCTTGACAGCATGGAGATGTTGGTGATTTGTTGACAATAAGTGTCCTGCTTCATAAGAGAAAAATGTAAAAATGCCATTCTTATATTGACTGTAATTGTTCACATGACAGCAGAATTTGACAAACCTCATCTACTATGGCTCCAAAATACTGTAAATGTTTTTGTAATGTATTTAGCAAGAATTGGCTGGTATATGGCATTTTTGTGGAGGACAGTCTCAAGATGCAGTGTAGCAAATTTGGTGTCAATTAAGCAAAAATTGTAGAAGAAGTAGGGCTGCAACTAACAACTATTTTGATAGTCGATTAAAGGTAGGGTTGGCGATCAAGGAAAAACAGTTCGAGTAGGCCACATTCTGAAAATACACAAGTCAGAAGTCCAAGCCCCTTTGCTCAGACTTCTCTCCAAAGCCACGACTCCAGAGCACAGGATCGTCTTCACAGAGCGACCCAATGTAATCCCAATGTGAGCGACGCGACTTTCAGAGATACTGTCAATTGTAGCGGGGCTTCACTGTGCAGCATCACTAACTCTCCTCCAGCTTTTTCCCATGGCTCATTCACGTGAGAGAAAACACCTAACATCATAATAAACCATCCAGCATCCAGCTTAGAGCTACATTACCACCTACCAGACTTCAGTGTGGTACATTGGATTACTGGTGTTGTCTTTTCCATGGCATAAACCCTTGAAGGCTCTGAGCACGCACGCGATTAGTGCGCAAAGAGCAGTACGCACAGAGGAGGGAGGGAGGGACAGAGATGGTGGTTTGATTGACACATTACAATCCAGTTGACTTGAACATGGCGTTCAAGATGATTGGATGGTGTTTTTCCAGGATTGTCTGTTCTACAGGTGACTGACTTTTTTCATTTTTGTGAAAAAGCATTTAATTAATTGGTTGCAATAGAAGAGGATTTCAAGCAGTTCAGTAAAAAATGCTCCAGAAACAGATCTCCAACCCTACCTTTAATCAATTAATTATTGAAATGATTACTTGATTAATCAGATTATGAAGCGTACTATTACTCAATGGCTCTTATTGTTATAACTCTATTAAATATGAAAGGAGGCTGAAAATCACAGGCCAGTGTCTGTTCTGTCCTGAAATGTGTGTTTCTCTTCTATAATACACATTATACAACACGTAGTTCAGACAAGAGGGTACTGTATTCTCTTCTGTGTGTGTACAAAGTTGGAGAGACGCTAGTTGTGACTGCGGTGAAAATGCTTATAAAAATATGGCCTGGAGCTGAACATTTGGTTAGATAAAACAGACGGGATTACCTCTATATTTTTCTGTCTCTCTTTTTTGCGACCTTTGAGCTTTTGAGACTCAGTATCAGCTGTACCGGTCACACGGCGCTATAACTTCAAATACATTCAGAGTTTGCAGTTGTAGAAGCTACACCTGTGAGAGGAAAAAATTCATCATCTTGGTTATAACTTGGGTGATAAAAGTAAGCATTTTTTGTTTATTTGTGCAGTATATCGGGAAAGTCGGAGACCGCAATAAAACATTAACGTCAGCTCAGGGTTCAATCATCTGGGAAATCTATGAAACTTTCTATGAAAATAAAAGGAGCGAAATTCATAATAAAAGATTCAATTTTCTAAACCTTACAATTCATTTGTATATGTTTTGTTTTCAGTATGTTTATTTTCTTCATAATGACTTCAATTTCATGAAGATTTATTGACTATAGTTTCCATATGTGGATCCGAGTTGTAACCAAAGACCACATCTTACCGTCACATCTGGAAACGCCCAGGACACAAAGAGATGAATGGGCTTTGATACATTCAGTACATACTGTATTATGCTTCACACCACATACAAACAAACCCTGCTCTAAAGATTCAAGCTTTGGAAAACACATTCACAGAAAACCAATAAGTCTTTGTTCCGAAACCTTCCTTTTTAAATCGAAGCAGACTAGATACAAATCTCCTGTGTGCTCAGGATTTACTGAAGGTTAAGGTACTTAAATCTCAATCCAGCATTAAGAGCACTTGGCTGTACCACAGACACCAAAGCCTTTGTGTACTTCTTTCCAAATCAGGCTGAATCACCTCATTATTCACATATCCTTAAATGTAATTACTAGGGCCGTCTTCGACGAAGGATTTTTATAGTCAAATCTGATTGGTCAGATTTTGCCTTTGGTCGACTAATTGTCGAATCATGTTGTTTTTTACCGCACTGATTAACAATCTCATTTGTGTCTTTTTCCACTCCTGAGAAAAGAGCTAAAACATGCAAATAAACAACTTTAATTCTTCAGTTGGCATAAGATAACAATAACAGGACATTCTCCATCCATCCTTTTCCACATGTCACTCATTAGGCTCCCGTGCACAACATCACTGTCTCTCTTTTGATCATGGTGCAGCGATGACGAGTCGTCCCATCGCTGTGTGGGCATGATATGCACATCAGTGCTTGTATAGTGGGTTCAGGGCCAGGGGTCGAGTGTCACAGCACCATGGACAGCGCTGTTTGTTGTGTGTAGGGGGTGCGTGTGTGTGTGTATACAGCTGCTGTGCTGCGCGATCAATAGACAGAGACCGCAACCCTCAGTTTAATAGAAAAAACTTTCGGCCCGAATTAAATTTTCCCTCCACCGAAGGAAAACAACATGAGGTGAGGAGGTGAGAGAGAGAGAGAGGGGTGCGAACCAGTTCTTGAGCACCCACTGTGATGTTTGTGTCAAAATAGGCTATATTATTAGAAACCAATTAGAAAACAAAGAAATTCTATGTAAAATCAGATGTTCAGCAGCAGGGAGCACCCCTATATATTCAGAATGGTATGATCTACCATAAACACGTTTTGTGACGATTCAACAACGAGGTTGATAGTCGAATCAGACCTCTCTGTATCGAATCATCGCAAAGTCGACTATTCATAGACACCCTTAGGTAATTACCCTGATGCATATTCTCTGAAAATACAACTGTCCAGATATAAATGTGGGATTTTTCATCCAAACCTTCTGTTTTCTAAATCTGTTTTCAAGGTTTCAAGGAATTGCAAGTACAACTTCAAATGCATATTTCCTTTGCAGCCCTGCTGGAGATGAATCAGCTGTTATTGTTTTTCCATTAAGCTAATCTCCACAGTCCATCTTTTCAAATCATGAGATAGGGAGTTAGTGTATATACATAGTATCTATCTGACAAGTGCATTTAAAGGTTGAAAAACAACCACTCACCAAGAATTCAGAAGGCTGTAGATGTTTTGCCCCACGGAAACATGCATACTCAATTTCTACAGCCTGACTCTACAGTATAAAGGGAACAAGAGAAGAAAAAAAAGAAGTGACACAGGAAGAGAAAGCACAATGACAGAGATGTGTCAAGTACAAGAAAAAAAAAAAAGACAGTTTGGCTAACCCGTCTTCTAAGCACATTCACACAAAGAAGTCAATGGAGAGTCTGCATGATGCCTGGACTGAAGAAGAAGCAGCCTTTTGGATGAGAGGTGAAGCCTCTTGAAGAAGTGATTGCCCTCATTGCCCTCAATTCTAGCACTGACTGACTGCCATGACTTGGATGAATGAGAACCTACACTGACATATTCTCCATGATGTTGAAAACAACATAGAGTGAAGCACCCATGAACAGTCTGCCAGGCTCTGTACTGCTTGGCCATCATTTTAGCTTCCTTCAGTGGAAGTGTCTCTCAGTGATTTGCTGAAGTGCCACTGAAACAGCATGATGACACAAAAAGCTGTCACACACAGGAATGACTCCTTAATATACTTCTGTCTGTGTTGATTAAATTTATGGTGAAGCCATTCATCTCCATACTCATAGTGGACACAAGACAATCAGCAGTCAGCTGACATGTTGAAGCTACAGAGCATTTTGCAACCTTACGCCAAAATCACTGGAATACACCTTCCCCCTAGCCATCTTCCCAGGACTTAAGCTTTGTTCATCCATATTCTCTATACTGCTTCACTTCTCACCCTAAATTTGAAAAATCGCTCTTATCTGTTGGGCTTGGCTCGCTAGTTTTCAAAACAAACTGAGCAATAATAGTGTCATTTCACTGGCATGGTTAAAGTCCAAACAGCAGAGTGTCTGTACATACAAATACACTCACACACAGACAGAATTGTTGGTACCCTTCCATTAAAGAAAGAAAAACCCACAGTTGTCAACTTGAAACAGACAAAAGTAATAAATAACACTTTTGTGAAAATTAACTTGTGAAAATCAGTCATTTCTTTTGAATTGTAGTTCAACAGAATTATTTTAAAAAAACAAACTAATGAAACTGGCCTGGACAAAAATGATGCTACCTTTAACTTAATCTTAACCTAATACTTTGCTGCACCTATCCACAGGTATTTTGGCCCACTCACTCATCAGCAAACTGGTCCAGCTGTCTCAGGTTTGAAAGGTGCCTTCTCCACACTTCATGTTCCAGCTCCTTCCACAGATGTTCAATGGGATTTAGATCAGGGCTCATGGAAGCCACTTCAGAATAGTCCAGTGTTTTGTTCTTAGTCATTCTTGAGTGTTCTTAGCTGTGTGTTTTGGGTCATTACCCTGTTGCAGGACCCCTGACCTGTGACCTACACCAGTCTTTCTGACACTGGGCAGCACATTTCGCTCCAGAATTTTCCTCAAGACACCCTGTGCCAGGCGCAGCAAAGCAGCCCCAGAACAGAGCTGAGCCTGATCCATGTTTCACAGTAGGTACAGTGCTCTTTTCTTTGTATGCGTCTTTTTTTTTTTTTCCTTTTTGCTTTTCTTCATTTTTGCTTCATCTGTGTACGATGAGGTGATGTGACCCCAGTTTTGTCTTATCTGTCCATGAAGCTCCTTGGAGAACGTCCTTTGGTCCTTTCCATTTGTCAGTTTCCTAGTTATTTCAATGACAACTGTAGGAGGCTATATTCATTATATTATTGTTTTCAAACCAATTACTACTGTCAGTTGAACACCTCCCTGAGGCTAGACCACAGGTGTGCAGTGGTTTTATAGAAGTGATCTGAGGATGCTCTCAACACTGTTGTAGCCTCTTTGATATCACACATAGAAAGGACAATAACTTCAGGGTTCATATAACAATAGAGAAACACTGGCAGACGCTTTGAAATGACACCTAAACAGACACGAGTCATTGTTCAAAAGAATCACACAACTGCACCGAGCACAAGTGCTAGCAGCTCACAGCACCTGTAGACACCTTCTGTTGCAGAGTAGAAGGCAATGATTCTCTTTCATTTTCCTCTTGTCCTGCAGCCAAGGCTTTTTCCATGTCCTGCAGCCAGGCTGCACAAACTGCCGAATGCCTGAAGTAATAATTCATGCCAAAAGTAACATCTTGATTTTTATTATGTAGGGGGATACTGTCGGCAGCTTGGCTCCTTTCAAAGGCCAACTGTTGTGTGATGCAGTGGATGTTTTCAACAGGAGAGCCTCAGACCAGCACCAGAACTATGCAGCCTGTCCGCCTTGATGTGTTGGATTACACTCAGGGCAGCAGCCAGCAGAAGACTTGAGTAGACTTTTGTTTTGTCCATAATTGTACTTCAAAATCTTAATCTGTAAAAGTTCAAAGTTCAAGCACGCAATGTTTTAGTGACCTCCACTGTCACTGTAGACAAACAAATCATTCATCTGCTTAATGCGGTGTTGACATGAAAAGCAATAAAGTTATTATTTTTGAATAGGCTATGCCTCATTATCATTAACTGCAGGAAAGACTATCTACCATGCAGGTGGGCCCACTCCTCGTTTCCTCGATAACGGACTACCTGACCGACAGATCGCGATTTGTCAGGATCGGTGGCAGCACATCCAGCACCACCGTCAGCGGTACGGGAGCTAGCCCCCCATCCTCTTCACCTTGTACGCTGCTGACTTCCAACACAACTCCGGGCTCTGCCAAATGCAGAAGTGCTCGGACGACACAGCGGTTGTAGCATGTATCGAGGGGAACGAGGAGGAACGAGGAGAAACTGGTGTGTGACTTTGTGGCTTGGTGCCAGAAGAACCATCTGCTCCCGAACACTTCCAAAACAAAGGAGATTGTGCCAGCGGCCGAACGAGATCGTCAAGAAGGCGGGCTCCGTGGTGGGTCTAACGTTGGATTCTGTAGAGGAGGTGACGGAGCAGACAACACCGTCCAGATTCGGGGCAATCATGGACAATGCCAACAATCCGCTGTGTTCTGCTTTTAACCAGCAGAGGAGCACCTTCAGTGACAGACTGCGGTCACTCAGCTGCTCAAAAACCAGATATGCAAAGTCGTTGGTCCCTCGAGCAATCAGACTGCATTATTCTTTGAGTGGGAAGGGAGGTGGGAGGAGGCGAGGGGAAGGGAAGGAGTAGACAAGTGGTGTTGAGGCGAATAGAGAGGCAGAAGCACTGGAACACTTGTGTCTTTCAGGGGGTGGTATTAGGTTTTATGGTTGTAACAACACCTTACTCTGTTTTTATGTCCAAATGCTTCTACTACCAGTTATTTATTTTAGCTATTTATGTTTGTATTTGTTGTTGTGGTGTATTGTGACAGGTTCTGTGAGAGCAGTTGACCACATTTGACTTTCCCTCGGGATCAATAAAGTGCATATCTATCAATATATTAAAATGAAAATGAAAATAATCAGTAACAGTAGATAATGACAGAATATTTACAACCCTGTCCATCAAAACAGTGGATAACTTCAAAGTCTAATCAGAGAGATGGTGTCCATCCCCACCCCCAGTAAGTGGATGTATGCTTTAAATGACTCAGCATGTTTACATAACCTTTGTGGCCTGAATGCCAGCCCCCACACCTGGGAAACAACAAGAACCACTTCATGAGCTGGATCACAGCTTTCCTGCAGCGGAACAGCATACTGATGCGAGTCCAGTCTGGACTTGGAGTACTAAATAAGGAACCAAAGATAGACAGGGAGAGTGTAGAAGAGGTCTGCTGCATAGTGCGCGGAGCCTCAGACAGGAAGAGCACAAGTGGCCAAGGCAGCGAGCCAAGGCAAAGCTGGGGTAGCCTCAAATTCGAGTGTCCTTAAATGACCCAACCAAAGTTTGAACTTGAACTCTCCGAAAACAAACTTCACAGAGATACAGATGAGAGTGAAAGGCAACGGATCGTATTCAGAGAGGGACATGCAGAGTTTGTAGCTGCACAATGTGACTGCATGTCACAAACTGGGGGG
>OMNW01031234.1:13989-26371 GCA_900303245.1 Selene dorsalis | reverse complement strand
GGCACACTGCACCACATTATGGCATCGTTTAACTACTTTAACTTTATGTCTCTTTAACATCACAATGAATATAATTTAATATATTCTTTTCACCTTCACCGCGATCAAAGAACGTCAGAAAAACTGAAGGTACAAGTATCAAAAATGATCATCAATAACAACAAAGACTCTTAGTAGCATAATATTAATGAACTTGACAGGAGACAAGTGGCAAATAATTAATGAGAGTCATTTTTATTATTATTCAAATAACTCGTTTTTAATGTCCCAAATAGTAATTCACACCATCTCAAGGAACTTTACAGGGACAAGACCTCACCTTATTCTCGTTGTGAAATGATGAGCTTCTATTGTAGCTCGTGGTAATAATATTAACAATAATTATGATAACAATTAGTCATAATCACATAAAGTGATTAAACAGCCTCCTATATGTAAAATCCACTGATCTGCTGGTCTCATTTGTCGTTCACAGGTGAGGTCATAAAAAGGTGTAACATGTTTTTAACACATTAAACTGCAGCAAACAAGGAAAAATAACAGACAACCTGCTGCTGTATTGTTATCTACATGTCATGTGACACCATGTGGGGTCTAAAGCCGAGTATTAACGGACTCAGATGGATCAATCGTGTGACGATCAAGATGAAAAAGTTGTGTATTTAGTGTTTTTACCTTCTGGTTGAGGCTGCGACTTGAAGGCGAACTCCATGGAGAAGTCCGGCCCCTCACAGAGTCTGTGGCAGGCCAGAGGGAAGACGGGCTCCAGCAGCACCAGGCGGGACTCAAAGTACGCCCGGATGGTGTCCTCAGCCACGCTGGACAACCTGAGCATCAGAGGAGGACACACAGCAGTCACAGGATTTATACAAGCTGATCCAAGGTCAAGCTCAAATCTCGGTGCAGAGCGGAGAGCAGCACTCACATGCTGATGTGGTCCCTGATGAGGTCACACACCACCAGGTTGTTGCTCAGCTTGGCGAAGTACATGGCCATGTGCTTGTGCTTGGACAGGATGTTGCAGTCGGCGCCGTACTCCAGCAGGAGGCGCACTACGTCAGCGTTCCCTCTCTTACAGGCCTGATGTTAAAGACAGGAACATATAGTCATATATAGTGGATCACCTGGTGTTTATTCTTCAGCCCAGAGATCATCATCATCATCTGTGTTGGGTTCATTGTTCTGTTTATGAAACGCAGCTTCACCTTCATCAGCGCCGTCTCTCCGCTGAGCGTCTGAGCGTTGAGGTAGGAGCCCGCCTCCAGCAGGATGGCAACCGTCGTCAAGAAATTCTGATTGGAGGAGAGAGATTAAATTAGATCTGAGAAAGAATAAATCAAAAGTAACGACTTTCTGTCTGTGTGAACGTGTGCAGAAAAACGATGCTGTCGTTCAACATGGAGCTGAAAATAACATGGCAGAGTCTGTTTGAGACCAACAGGAGGCTCCACTCAGCGTCAGTGTTCCTAATAAAGTGCTCAGTGAGTGGACTTTTGAAGAGCACGGAAAAATCTGAACAAGACAATAAAACAAACAAAAAAAAACATTCCTTCCACTTTTTTTTGTCCTTTCACTTCAGATCAAGGATCATCAACACTGGTATTTACAACATACACATGTCAATAAAAATGAAAACTAACACATCCATGATAAGGTTACTATGTCTTGTACAGTTTACCGTTACATCCAAACATCACCCGATGTTCACCTCAGACTCTCAGCATCACTGTGTCTTAATTACGTTTCTCTATCAACAGTTCATTTACTCAGTTTACAAAGTTTATTTTTTTGTAATCCCACACAAGAACTCTCAAAATAAAACCCAATGGGTGAAGGTCAAATAAAACTTCTTTTAAGATAATATCATCAATTTCTTTTTTTGTAATGTTTATATTTATTTATTTTAACATGATTTACAGTTTGCATCGTCTTTTAACTGTTTGTGTGACATGTTTTCAGAACCAGAACCAGATGTAAGTCAGATAATACCAAAGTCAAACCTCCATCTCTGCTGTTTTTGTGATAAATTTAACTTCCCAAGTCTAACATACGTAAACCCCAGCAGCACAGGTGTCGGCCTCACGTCTCGACTCACCTTTTCAGCAGCGTGCATCAGGGCTGTGGTGCCGTTCTTCTGTCGCCCGTTCATCCTCACTCCCTTCTTTATCAGCAGCCTGAGGATGTCGTCCTGCCCCCCCGCTGCAGCCAGCATGCTCAGGGACATCCCGCTAACATCCTGTGGACAGACACACGGACACAGAGCTACGATGTCACAGACGAAAGATGTAAGACAACCTGCTTCTTACCTGCAAAGAGTTTGAAGAGTCACTGAAGATTAGAACAGACGTTTCTCAAACAGGTTCTTTGCAATCTGACGTTTTACAGAAAATACATCGACTTTTAAAGTTAGAATACAAGAACTGATGTCAAAGCTGTGTTTGGGTAAGACTGACCTCGGCACAAATTCAAAACAAATGTCTTGGCTAAAAGTTTTGGGGGAAAAAACAATAAGAATTGTTGATTTATGACACTTTATGAACTTCTGATGCATGTCAAACACTCATTCAGGTGCCAGAGTTTATTTCCAATGGAGAAGGCAATTTTCGCTGGAGATGCTTTTTCCTCAATTGCCACCGTTGCCAATGTCGACATAAGTGGTTGTGAGTGAAGTATCTTGACGACCTGAAACACTAATGTTTCCCTGAGAATGAACTGTGATCGCTTCGCTCCTCCGTCTCTTATCATCAGACTGAGTACCTGCAAAATTAACAGCATCTCATAACTCTAATAACAGTCAACATTAGACCTACAGAACTCCACACTGGTACGTTAACATCCTGAGATCAGTATTTTGATCAAAGCAGAGCTGTAACTAGGGACAACCTCACAGACCTTCAAAGTCTTTTAGCCTGGGGAGGGAAAAAAAAATCCACAATGTCTTTTTTTTTCATGGCAACAAAATATTCAAACTTTAAGCCAAGGAACATTTTATTGTACAAGCAGGAGTTATAAGTTCCTTACAATACTTAATAAGAAGCATTAACTGAAGGCAACATAATTACAACAGGATGAGGAGTAGCACACATTGTGTATACGAGGGTAATGTAAGAAAACCGTCTACTAGAAAAGAACAAAAGAAAAAAACTTTGCTTTGCAACACCAAACAGCAACGGTAGTGTCTCAGCGCTCTCCACGTCTTATTTGTAGAACTTCCACAGTTATACGTATCTGGAGTGCGACTCTTAATGTACATACCG
This sequence comes from Selene dorsalis, assembly GCA_900303245.1. NCBI lineage: Eukaryota > Metazoa > Chordata > Actinopteri > Carangiformes > Carangidae > Selene > Selene dorsalis. The sequence continues at coordinate 23,114 of OMNW01031234.1, read as the reverse complement.
CAACACAGATAAACCCCGTTCACACTGAAGCAACGGCACAATAAAAAACATTGGTGTGACTGGTTAAAATGCGTGAAGAGGTTGGGGTTTGAAAAAGAGGGTGAAATACTGGTTCAATCTATAGCTGCTACTGAGGAAAGAACACAAAAGCTTCAGTCTTTGACAAATAGCAGCAGGTTTGTCTGAAAGTCTCGACCGAGCTTTTCTGCTCCGTCTGACCACAAAGAAAATTCTGAGAATAAACTGTACATTGCAAATTTTCTTTTTCAGACAACTACAAAGTCGAGCGATCCAGCCAAACAAATAAAAAGTCATCAGAGTAAAATCAGAGTAAAAATCAATACTGTGATTGTGATCGATTACTGAAATTGAAATCTGACAAAAGCCTGTGACTGGACGTCTGCTTTTGGTGAAAGGAGGTTCACTTTTCAGTCTTAAAACATCAACACGGTTTGTAGGTAAAAAATATAAAGTAACTTCCACTTCTGAATTTAGTTAATCATCTTATTTCAAAGGGAAGTTACTAAACTTTTCATGATACACTCGCCCCAATCGCCCTGTTCATATTTCAAAGTATAAAGGGCGCACTTGGCTGTAACTGTAATAAATCTTGAGGTTTTTACCAGCCCAGGTGGTTAACCAAGACTACCAACTAACAAGTATCAATACTGTACTTGCCATGTTGTGTGTTAGAAGCAATAAACACAAATAGATAACAATCAAAATAAGGCAACATAATCTTGGCAAATGGATAATCAAATGTCACAATGATTCAGATAATAAAAGCTTAAAACAAAGTAAACGAACAAATGAGACCAATGCAGTGTATTTTACCTCAATTTAGAGTACATCAAATACAATAAAATACTAAATTTTTTTCTATACAGTTGCAGTATAGAGATACAAAAATACAACCAAACCTTTCTGCAGCTTATCAATACACATGAAACGGAAAACAACAAAAAAAAAAACACATGTAAATGAGAGGGATTAGATTTTATTATTTAAGTGCGAGGTATGCTCCTAATTCTCTAACATCTACAAGGAAGGTATGGCATTACTGCTGCAGGCTATCAGGGGCCCATCTACAATATAGGCTACTGGCTAAAGCAAGAATATAGACTTACACTTGGGTCAGGCATTCAGGAATCATGAAAAGCAAAGCTGACGTACGTCTATCATGTTGGAGGGATTGGCTGCAAACATTTGCTGGTAGGTTTTTGATCATCAAATTTTTTTTTTGTTTTTAAAAATGCTACTGAAAACAGAGCAGGCAGAAAGACTGAAGTCTACGTAGATTTTGAAGTTAAGAAGATTAAAAATCCCTCAGGAAATGTACAGTCACCGAGGCTACCTGTGCTCAGTGCAGGGTGGGAAAACCTGGTCATGGTTACTGGCGTCCCAAACAATTCATGAATATTAGGTTAAAAAAAAGTCTGTTTGGATGTCTGGATGCCACATCCAACAGCCAACGACTGGTGGTGGGGCTCCATATCCTGTAAAAATGAGGATCACGTTTACTCAATGGTTCACGTACTGTATCTAAATTAGAACACTTCCTAGAGATAACCTGGGATGATCGGACAAACTGACAGTTATATAATGGACTTACGTACCCACACGCAATCTAAACATATTAAACATTAACATCTGCTTTTTCTGACCCAAAGCTACAGTACAAATATCCTTAGTTCCACCCATTTAGTGTATATTCATGCAACAGTACACCAATAGCTTGGTCTGGTGAACTTATTTCACAATACTCCAGGATCTTCTTTTAAAATATGTAGTTTAAAGAAAGGCCAGGGAAGTACGTAAAAGTTGTCAAGATCTGTATGGCCACAGTAAATCTGACAACAATTTACAAGTGCTGAATTTTTAAGCCCCAAATAATATGAGGTTAGAGTTTGACACACCTCCAAAGTCTAGTTTTCTAGCATGTCCGTTACAAATATTTACAGGGACAAATATACGGGACCATCCCAATCCGAGTTGGGATTATGAGTCTCTGTTTCCTGTCCTCCACTTTGTTTGGAGGCAACCACTTGCCCTCTTCTTTTCATTGACTGAATCGAGTTATGTACAAAATACTTGACTTCCCTCCACGTCCTGCTGTTCAGGGCAGGTTCAGCAGCTAAACATGCATCACAATCCTTTTTGCCTGGCACTTTCACCAGTTTACAAAAGTCTCCGAGCTGACGCCTCACCGCTGCCTGCTCCTCCTCGCTCCACAGCCTCTTGTTTCTCTTTTGAGGCTTGGCAGCTTGAGTGGGTTGTCTTCCTGCCGGGGACATGGGTTTACCATCCTGTCCCACTGGTGCCCTTTCAGGAACATTGGGTCCATGGATTGTTGGGACAACTTGTGCAGAAGTGGGGGCCCTGGGTGAGCCCGTGGGGTAAGCTGGTGTGCTTGAATGGTTCAGGGGTGTGAATGAGGAAACGATAGGCCGACTTCTATCGTTAAGTGGAGAAAACGCAGGGACCATTGAAGCACTTGGAGTATTTAATGTGGTGAATGTAGGAAGCATTGAGGTACTTGGAGCATTCAGTGGGCTAAACGAAGGAATCATCGCTGAACTTGTAGTGTCCTGTGGTGTGTACACAGAATGGGGCGGCATGGCCGTGGCGTTCTGCGTATACGAAGGAGACATTGACAAAATTTGGTTGTTCTCTGAAGTGTATGCAGGAGGCATCAGTGCATTTGTAGTGTTGTGTGGGGTAAATGTAGGAACCACTTGTGTATCAGTAGCATTCAATGGTGTGAAAGTCGAAATCAATGGTTGACTGGTATGGACCATATTTGCACTAGTGGAACACAAGGATGCGTAAGTGGAAGTGATCTCTTGGGCGAATGGTGTTGATGATTCTCTCAAATTTGTGGGTGACGCCATTGTCATACAACAATCTGAGCTTTCTCTCAAGTGATCTGGATCCACTGTTGTCAGACTGCAGACAACGCTTGTATCTTCCAATTCTTTTTTTGTAGTTTGGACTGCAGCTTTAGGACTCTTTGGATTCAAAATGTTTACATTCCCATCAGACTTCAGCTGGTTGCTTCTCCTCCGTATCGTCTGTAGTGTGTTGTGCACATAGTTTTTGACATCTGTCCAAGATCTTCCACAAAGATCTGGTTCAGCAGCTATGCAAGCATTGCATTCCTTTTTGCCAGGAACTTTCATACTTGTGATGAATTCACACAAATAACGTTTCACTGCGGCTTGCTCCCTCTCACTCCAAGGCCTCCTTTTTAAGGCGGTCTTCTGTGCAGATCCTGAATGATAAAAGTGTAAAAAATTGTGGTTATATTAAGAATGCTGCAGTATCTCAATAAAAATGTCAAAGTCAAAAGCAAGGACAAAGCCCTTGAGTGAAGATTTTTTTTCTCTAACCTGGTTTCAAATGTCAAGAATGAACCAACTTCAGAAAGACAGTAAGTATGATCATCTCTTATTCCATGACAACTATGAAAATGTAATATACTGAGGAAGATTGTGTAGAGACGAACAAGTAGAGATTGGTTTCTTTACTCTAAACTGTACTTTTACACATCCAATCTCTGACATAGTAATGCAAACATGATCCAAAGGAACAAACAATACTCACCATCCTTCGCAGTGACGAGTGGACTTGATGGTAGAGTTCGTTCCATCTTGAGCAACTGTCTACTCACTTCCTCCAACTGTAAAGCATTTTGTGAGAGTGTGTAACACTCTTCACTGGTTTGTCCCAATAGCTTGGCTACTTGGTCCAATTCACGTTCACTTAGGCTCATTAGCTGCCAACAGCAGGCAATTTGTTCTCTTAAAGATGAGGACAGAAGTGCTTCTGGGTTTTTAACTCCACATTCCATCGCAGCCCTTCGGAAACAATCCAGGCCTCTGATAAAGGACGGGCCTTCAGTCCGTGCAAACAGGTATGGGTTACTCTTTGACACCCCTGATTGTTCACGATTTTCAACGAGTAAGTCGATTGACAGAACCATCCTTTCTGTTAGCAGAACCAGCATGTTCCTTCCATACTGACCTTCTAGTTCCAACCTGGTGAAATGGGCACCGAGGTCCAGCTCCAGTTTCGTGCTTTTCCTTATCTGATCTGCAGAGGGCACAAATGTTCCACTTCTCTTTTTGCAAGTGTAAGTTTGCAAGAGCATTCTTCCAATATTCCCAACTCTTCCTCTGTTGAACAGACACACGTCTGCTAGAGTGGCCTCGCCGAGCTTTTTCCATGTCGACAAACTAGGCCTTTCTTTCAGCTCCTTCCTGGCTTCATCTTCTTCCCCCGTGATAAACCTGTGGAGTTTTATCAAATCTTCTGTCACAGTTGATTTGTCTACGTCCTCTTTTTTGACATCGTGCTTAAAAGATAACGCAAGAGCTTTACGAGAAAAACACCCAGTCCATTTTGTGTCAAGAAGCTGAATGAACTTTTTCACTTCACTTTCAGTTTCACAGTCCTCTGTCATGCGACTTTCCCCAAAAGCTATTTCTGCTGCTCGTTTCAAGGAATAGCCAATCTTTGAGACAAGGGAAACCGTTTTAAACTTACTGGAACTGGGATCAAAACCGCTAAGTTTTTTGGCTCCTTCAACAGCTAAATCAAATTTGGAGGGTAGACATATTTCATGCAAATACCTTACACTCTTGTCAAGCTCATTGACAGCGAGTACAAATCTACCCAGCTCCCTCATCTTTTGCGCAATATATGCAAACTGAGACTTGTCATGTTCATACTTGGCAGACAACGCATTGCCATATTTACAAATAAGTGGGTCATTTCTGATATGTCTTGAGATGTCATCTTGATGCATGATGTGAATGATTTCCTCACAGCCTCCAGTCAGGAACTCTGACATCGGAAGCAGCCGGGAGGCGGCGGTATAAACTCTTCTTCTTTTTGTAATGTCAGTGGATTTCTGATCTCCCTTTCTGGCCTTACATGACCGTTCGTGCCGCCACAAATCTGTTTTGCGATAAAAAGCAAAGCAGTGTTGGCAGGGTAGGAAGTCACGAACAGATATACTGGGGTTTTTCACCTGTTTCTTAGTCACAATTTCACCCTCACCACTTTTTAAAACCTGGCAGTTATGTTCATAATCTCCTTTATTTCGAATTTGATCAAGCAAAGACTGTCTGACTTTGGAACCTTTGGGAAAGTGTATTGCATGGGCAACATCTGTTTCCTCCGCATGTTTCCTTTCCAAGTGCTTTGTGAGTTGGGTGAAAGCCATTTTACAGTATAAACAGAAATGCTTCTTGCTCGGCTCTTTTTTCTCCTCTTCCACAGTGCTGGGTGTCGTTTCAAGTACTTTCTTACAAGTCCTCAGACTGGATCGTGTCGGCTCCTTCTTCTCCACGGTCCTCCTTTGGCGCCATGATTGCCTTCTCTTCGCCATCTCTTTCGTGGCCGCTTCGGACAGAACTTGATCTGCTCTATCTGAATGACCTGCCACCACATCCTCTGCCTCATCGTTACAGTCATTTGCTTCCTCAGGAGACCTCTGTTTGTCAGCTATGCCCTTTTGCGCCATTCTTTCATCATCCCTAGCGAGATACCCTTCTGCATCTGTGGCTGGATTTAAATGATCAAAGTTCAAACTCATTTCACTTGACAAACCAGCTCTTGTGTAATCGGACATTGCGTCTTCTTCTGCTTGCCTCTGGTCTTCCTTTAATCTACTTTCCTGCTCTGAACCACAAACGGTATCCTTCCCACCTTTTAGAACATTTTCGTATTCACCCATTGTCACTTGCTCAGTGTTTGTACTGGCGGGGAAGAATGGCATTTTTTCCGTTTCTTTTGGACCATCCAAATCTTGTGGGATATTCAGTTTGTCTCTTGGAGTACCCTCTTCACTTCTTGCACTGTCAAGGTTAGAAGTCAACCTAAGAGCATCATTCGAACTCCTCTCTTCAATCAAGCTCCTCTCTCCTTCAAATGACCTCTTCTCACCAATAGTACACGCCTGTAAAAGAACAAGTATATGTAAGACTCATCGCCAAATCAGATCTCATGAATAATTTGATTACGTAAGCTTGAAACACACACCAATTAGGAAATAAATGCTGGGGTAAAAAACAAAAACAAAAAGCTAAAATTTGGTTTGAATTTTAGTTGGCAAGTAGTGGTGATCGGTCAATAAATCATATTTTTTTTACTCTCTTTTCAACTCAATAGCACCTTGGTAATGCCCCATCAAGATCCAGGCTCATTCAAACAAATGTCAATGTGATGGCCACACATCACTTTTTAGCCCAACGTCGGTCTGAATAAAAAACCCCTGACATCTCTGAAATGTCCAGTACAAAAACCACATGTGACCCATTCGAGAACAGTTAATGGCTTTATTGGATCAAGCAGCGTTTTGACATTGTAAATGTCTAACCAAGTATATGTAGTCATGGGGTGTTGGATGAAATGCTACATGAGGAGAACAGAATATGCACTGACACTAGACCTACATTAACGTATTGGAATCAAAACAAATAATAATGTAAATTTTGATGTCATATACAAAAAAAAAAAAAACTGTTTGGTTTAGCATAGCAGTGTACAACAGGAAAATCTATGGAAGTGGTAATTTAACACAACATGCTCTGAATGTGGCTGAAAAAACATCTAACAGTGTCTAGGACCAGGCCAGATGATCTATGCTTTAAAAATACTGATGGTATGATTTAAAAAAAATAAAATAAAATAAAGGTGTTAAATACATTATGGTTAACTGGTGCATGCTGCAGGCTGCACATGTTGCTATGTTGTTATGATAATGGTGATGATACATGTTCTGAGAGCATTTACAGTATGTACCTGCTTGAAAGGGTTCATCTTGTTCCATAGCTTCTTGTTTTCAATGTCTTCTTCCATTGGTTTTTCTTCTGCAAGACAAGACGACACCATGGTCTCTAACTTGCACACATTATAATGAACATATATTTATGAATGAATAAAATGTCCATGGTACCGATGAACAATCACACATAACATTAAAGAGCCATTTTAAACTCAGGACAGTAGCATGCACAAAGTATATGAACAGCCAAGACTTTTATTTTGTAGTCTGGCTACACTATGGAAGAATCACTTCAATATAAAACTTGTCTTATTTAATAGTATTCTTTCCAATCCCAAATCTGATATCAAACAACTGAATGGTTGACACAATACAGTTTATGTACAACATAAGAAAAATGGCCCTTTAATTCATAGTTTCTATTATCTAACAGTTGTTTATGCTTCATTACACAAAAATCAATCAAATAGCTGTATACTGGATTACATTACTATCTTGAAAATTATATATTATATGTAACAGATGTATTTGTATTTCCATAAATCTAAGAAAGAAAACATTTAATGTCACATTCTTACCTGAGGTTGCTGGAAAAGATGCTTTGGAGATGCGAAAAACATCTTGAGGCGATGGGTAAGATATCAAACAGTAAAAGTCTTGAGGAGAAACAGTCCTTAGTCCAAAAAAATGTAACCTGCTTATTAACAAATAATGTATGGGTAACTATTTGAGAGCCAGCTTCGTCATGTCGCCCTAAGGATCCAGTGTCTTAACGTTAACATGCATTTAGTGGAAGGTTCTCAACAGAGATCTACAGATCCTGAATTTACTGAAGTCAAAGAACAGCAACAGTAACATATGATGTCAAATGCTTTTCACCTGTTTCCTAACATGTTGATTTTTCCGTCCGCAAAATGAAATTTTTTTTTTTTTTTTTTTTGTGATGCAGAGGACAAGTGTTCGTATTTTTTTAACAGTGCTCTGTTAAATTGCTCATCCACACTTTTCTCACACCTGTTCACACAATCACTCCCACACAGACACGTTGGGGCAACCAAGGTGCAAACTGTGAAATTTGATTTTGTCTCAGACTCAAAGGCTAAAGAAAAGCTTCAAGAGATTGCGTCAATTAAAAATAAACACAAAATGAAACACGTCAACAAATACTAACTGGATGTTTTCTGTTTTTTGTTTTAGATAAATAGATTTTTTTTTAAAAACATACCTCCTGGTCCAGATTGTAGTCCTCTTTGGAATTAAGTGCCAGTTTTACAGCCATGTAATCTCCACTTTTCACAGCATCTCTCAGCTCACCTGACAGGAGTAGGGCAGAGCCAAGAGAGGCTTAGACAAGGCACAGCTTATAACACAAATCTCATCCTCAAACATATTTTACCAAAATATTATAAAAAGTTAAATGAATATTTAAAGATAATAGCAACATTTTTTACTCAAACAATCTAATAATCTTCCTTAAAAAGGCAAAAAAACAACACTAAAACACTAAAAATTACAGTAAATACAGAATAACATAGCGTCACACTGCAGATTTACTCAGGTCATAGGTTGGTAAACGATCCCTTCAACAACTGAAGTAAATAGTTGTAAAATTTCAAATAAATCATAAATTGCAAAAAATGTTTGCATAGTAACATGTTGTATATCAGAGTGGTTGCCATGTTGGATGCCCATGTGAAAACTCAGTGTCCCAGTATCCCTGTGTTTACTAGCTCAAGTATCTCAAATCTCTTTCGCTAGACAACACTTCTGATGACTGTTTTTTTCACTCAGGGTTAAAAACTATCACTCATTCAACCAAATGTGATGTGAAGCTAATAGTAAATTCCACCCATCATATGAAAACTACATTAGACTAGAGAGGTGACACGAAGGAGAAACTGACTGATGAGTAGCTGTACTCTGGTTCATTTGTCTTTGAAGAGGGAGGTGTTCTCCGTGGCCTACTACACTCACCGAGTCATGACTATAATTTGATTTAAATACATATGACTACTAATAATAACCTGCTTAAATATTCTGTTTCATTTGGAGACGAGAAGACAAAAGTTGAAAAGCAGTGATGATGATGGAAAACCTCTCTTGTCTTGTTTCTGTGAGGTTAGAGTTTAAAATCCAAATGCTTCCTGTTGTGTTGATTGATGTGCATTAAACAAACAAAAAAAAAAATCACTTATCAGGTCTGTGACAGCTTCTAGGTGGCAGTAAGTCTGAGTGATCAGACGACAGCGAGTTAATTATCTGAGGTGTGAATGGAAACACTCACTGGGTGACAGCGGTGGACCTGACAGGATCTCATCCTCTCCGTTCAGATGTT
>OMNW01031233.1:0-13221 GCA_900303245.1 Selene dorsalis | reverse complement strand
CCACAGCAGTCCTGATTATATTAATATTATATTAAAATAAGCAGCTCATTATCAGACTACATCTCAAATTTGGCTTGTCTCAGGTTTCTAAGTGCTCCAGTAGTTAAGTAAAGAGGAGTATTTACATTTTTCCTGCTCATTATTCCTGAAATGACCTCCAGAGCAAAATTAAGCCTCACTCAGTAACTCAGTGGGTCCAGTCAAGGAGAAGTCCTTTTCACAGAACAGAGCTGCTGTTTTCCATAGTATGTTTAATTAATGAACTGTTATTAACGAGGTAGTGGCAGAGCATTAGGGGAAGTAATGATTCTACTGTCAGTAATTATAGCAGTGATAGGCTTGTTTATTATGATTAGTCTGTATAAGACAGTAATCCACTATTTTAGTTTTACTTTTTCTCTAGGCTTGTCTACTCAATGTATTTTTTAATTGACATTTGCAACTTTGTTAATGTTTAATATTATTGCTTCACTGACTTACTCATTAAGCCCAGGAAATACATGGTCTCTATGAAGAAAAGCTTCTTTTCTCCCGGCTAATGTACTATACGTGTTTGTACACCCACATACATTAGATGTGTGTGTTTCAAGGTTGTAGTGGTTGTCAAGGAAGTTCCCAGCAGTTGTTGTCAGTTTGAAGGAGGTCTTTGGGTTGTTCTAGGGGTTGCTTGTAAGCTTTAAATGGTGATTGAAGAGGTTTTTTAGCAGGTCTTGTTGATCATTAAAAGGGTTCTGGTGCACCTTCAGGAGATTGTGGAGGTCCTTCAAGAGGCAGCAAGGAGGTTCTTTCTCTCTGGGTTTCTTTGTCTTCTGATTGTGAGAAGGTTGTACTGTACATGTCTTTTGGACGACCACTACTGGTTCTTTAGAAGGTTCAAGGAGATGTCAGGAGGTTCTAATGGTCCTCTAGAAATATCAAGGGTTCTTCTAAGGGTTTTAATGGTCCATGAAAAGGAGAAAATGAGCTACATGTAGTTTGGAGGTTTTAGCAATCAATGAGTATTTCTGGGCATTGCAGGGTGTTTTTGGGATTGAGAGTCAACAGTGGATTATCAAAAAACAAATGACTAATGTTGAACAACAAACAAACAGTGTTCTTATTTGAAAACAGGAAGATGTACACATGTAGGTCAGGTTATAAAAAGTCGTAACGGTTTGGATTCATTTTAAAATTTAATTTTAGGTTGTTATTTTTCTGTTTGGCTGTTATGTAACAGTTCTTGTTGAAAAAGGAGTATGGGATGGGCTACACCTATATGACAGCATCCCTGAAATTGTGCTGCATTCATATTTTCAAACACTGCAACATAATTTTGTGTTCCTAATAAGATGGTGGTCGGAGTCATTTTTGATAAAATAAATGCTGAAGAATAACAGTCAGTGTGCCGTATATTTTGTCTATATAATCTTTGTGTTAAAATCAGGGTACATATACATACACACACACACACCCACACACCCATACACTATCGTACAGTATACGAGTTGAAATCATAAAACACATGCTGCCAAAGCTCTGGGCCTGAACACAACAGTTCCTGGAGAGATAAATAGCAACAACAAATCACACAGATCCAGATCATCCTCTGCTCTATCACACTAACACATTCTGCCTTAGGCTGCTAACTCAACACAGTTACAACATATTTTAAAGCACCGCTCTCTGCTCTACACATCAAGATATAGAACACTGTCTTAATCTTGCCTTTGCATTATGAATTCCCATCGCGAATAGAGAACAATGGGAAGGCACATTCGGGACTTGGTGTGAACTTGCAGGAGCGGCAAGACAAAACAAACCTATTGACTCTGTGGAATGAAAAGACAAAGCTCTTTTGTCCTCCTGATCGCAGAGACACGAGGCACGTTTTTATCAGAGGTTTGTTTGCGTAGGACAAAACGTTATGGTTCCCATGGTCTTGGTCAAGATTTGCGCGGGTCACGGGTCAATTCTCTCTCACATCGGAGACACAGTATGACTTTCAATCACGCATAGAAGAATCGCATACTACTCACATCACCCTGTGAGCTTCTGGTGTGAGTTTCCAATTCGTTGTGAAAAAGCAGCTGCACTATCTCTTGATTAAATCACTGCCTTTTCTCCACAGTTCCCAGCTCAAACTGCATGGAATAAAAGACTTAATGTGGATTCTGTTTTAGGGTGAAAATCTTTTCCATCAATCGATTTTTAACATCCTCCGTGGTCATAACTATCAAATAGACCTGATGACGTGATTGTCCCACCATCCTTGATTTACCCCCTTTACACAGATGCTGAATCGAGCACTTAACACCTCTCCAGTGCTTTGCCACTGTTCATATTCACAGGCTATTTTTTCTGCATAACGCAGGTAAACAAACCTGCACAGGCTCTTCAGAGGGTGGATGTGCTGTCACCACACATTCCACACATCGGCATTAGAAATCTGAAACAAAGGAGGTGTGACGTATGACAACATGTGTATCAAAAGATTACACTAATTTCTCTGAACCCCCCATTTTCACGCCGGCTTCAAAAGGCTTGTTTTGTTATGTAGCATGAAATAACCTTTTACTGTGTTTTTTCTTTTTTTGCTGCAGCGCCATTTTAGAAAAAGTTGGCCGGCATGTCGCACACACACTTCTGTGTCTTTTCTTCTCCTTTCCTGCCTCTTTATTTTTTCCAGCTCTCTCTGTCTCGCTCTTCTTTTAAGAGGCCATACCGACATAATGCCAAGGCCGACGGTTTTGCTGGGAGCACCTGGTGAGTTAAAGGCTAGGCCAGGTGGTACGCAGCTTTGACTGCCAATTAGAGCGGTGACCATGTGAAAGCTGCCCGAGATAATTTCTAATTAACAATGGACCTCTGAGGCATAACAATTAGCCTTTCCTTCAAATAAATCCACAGAAAGGATGCATGTCAAGCCCACTGACAAAATCATTCTTTTCCCTTTCCCAGCTGCCAGATAACACACTGCTGAAGACAAACACGCTGACTAAAAAAGAACTGACACACGCAGGAAGCGACGGTGACACTGGGCAAAGCCTTGGAGAATGAGGATGTACATATTGTAAAGCCGAGTCTATTTTAGTAAAGAATGAAGGCAGCTTTGCTGACAAGGTCGTAGATGCTGCAGGCCCGACAACATGACTGTAGGGAGAATAAAGGGTACCCAAGATGCTTTACATTGATGATGACACTGAAGGAGTGACGCAGCCTCTCAGCCTAAACCATCGCACCAGAAAACTATTAGGGCAGCAGGGGGACGATTTGTTTTCACAAATAAAATGATGAAAGTCAAGGACAACACCTGCGTCCATCAAAATGGACCAAAAAACACACACAAAAAAAGAGAAAAGCCTGATATGGATATGTATGGCCATGCGGCAGGAAACAAACATCTGCTGCACAGTACAGTATGGTTTTACATAATGCATCCGTCCCTCTTGAAATGCACCAGCTGTGGATTCCCTTCCTCTGCTCTTCCACAGGAACATGCCAATAAGCATTACCAAACACGCAGTTACAGATAAAAGCCACGCAGTAATTTGACAAGCTTAATTGCAGGAGTGATGTGTAGTCTCGACGTTCCTGATTGCACCGGGGAAAGATTACGACAGCAATCACAGGATGGCTTTCTCCATCGCGGAGGCAGTTGTGTTTAAGTTGTCATTCTAAAATCATCCACAATAACCTCCCAAGAGGGCAAAACACAACAGTGAGATGGTGTTTGATAAAGGCTCATGCACACACACAAAAAAAAGCCATGTACTCTGTGTATGGAGCCACAGTTTAAGAAGTCAGCTCAAGCTTGGAAAGAAAAAAAAATAAAAAGAGAGAGAGAAAATGGTGCTGAGGTGTTTCTTGGAAAAAAGCCAGAACTGTTAAGTGGAAACAGAGGGCAAATCAAAAACCAGGGAGAAGTCCAAGGGGAACGCTGCGAGGGAGGAAGACAGCGTGCGACCAGCCCGAGAGGCCTGAGCGAAAGACACTGACTGGTGAAATATACTTGTACTCGCTGCAGACACGTGCAGACCACCACCACCCGAGGGACCGGACGCTTCTGCTGTTTGCCGCTGCAGCCTTGGACGCAGACCTCGTTGTGAAGCCGTATACTTAAAGGCTCTGATTGGGTCGGTGGTGAACCACGGGGATTCCTCTGTCTGGAGTCTGAATGCCAGAGCTGAATAACTGATTACACTAAAGCCTGAACTGACTTAACTCAGCCTCTGTGCCGCGGAAAGCTCAAGACCAGAGGAAATGCCTCACAAGGAAAGATCTTTAAAAAAAAAACAAAAAAAAAAAAAAAACTGGAAGCCTAATCATTAAGAGGAAACTCGCTCAAACTTTGAATGAGATGTTCGCAGCCCTTTTGGAGCGCTATACGTTTCTGTTGAGCGTGGCGTGCTTTCAAGTGGAAACAAACAGCACAACTGCGGCTGCAATTTCATCAGACTTTTCCTCGCAGCATGTCTTCATCTGGCTGGCAGCTGGTGAGAGTTGCCATGTTTCACAGTGACTCACTGCTGCTTCCATAACTCCATTGTTAAAGGGAGCCCACAAAGGACTTCCATCCAGAGAAATCATGCCTATCTTTAAAATTACACAGTATATACAGATGAGAGAGCCTGTGCTGGAGACAGATTGAAGTGCACATTATCAGGGCGATCCATATTTCTCTTAAAATAGCTCCTCCATGCTATGTAGTGTAACAAATGGCAATTGCTTATGGCAACTACAATTTCCAGATGTAATTGAGTTCCTCAATAATGGATACCACCAAAGCGCCCCCATCTCCATCTCTGCCACCCTCCTCTCTAAATACTGCGGCGCGGTCCCCCAAGGTCACACCATCCAATCTGATTGGAGACATGATGACTGAGCTAATGTATTCCACTTGCTTATTATTTATAATGGAGAGGGGAGGTTCCAGTGGAAAATTGACCAGCGTTGGTGCACATACCTTCATTAGTAAATAAGGTGACAGCTCATACAAAACACACACCAGAGGGGATCGTTACAAAACTCATAACCTGGAAACCTGGTGTTTAGTCACACCATCCATGAAAGGCAGAGTGATTGATGTTTCCAGCAAATTAAAAGGATTTCTGTAAAAGGAAACTGGTGTTTTGACTTATTGAAGCTGCTTCCAGGACAGCAGACATTCATTGAAACATGTCCAGCACAGATATATCTCTCCTGTACATTCAACAGTTGCTCAGGCTTGGTCCAATACTGCATACAGTGGACAGTACGTGGTCCTTTTGAAATATGCAAGCTGAGCAGTGCATGAGTTTGCCAGCAGCCCCCCATTTAAAGCCAAGAAATCAAAACCAGCCCTCAAAAATGGAACAAGTTGCCTCTGAAAACATAAAAAAGCTGAAGAGAAATAGACTCTCACACGCACATACTGAGACCTTTTCAGCTGTGTGGGTATGAATTGTAAAATCTGTTACAAGCACTGATAACTATTCTCATTAATCTGCAGGTGTGATTTAAACATGAAGAACAAAAGGCAGCAAAAGCATGCAGCTGCTTTCCATTAGTCAGTCAGGTGTGGATGGCTGAGGAGATTTTTGCAGAACAAAGTTGCAGTGGAACACTTTAAGACTTTAATCCTGCACGCGCGCTGCTGTGTTTAAAGAACTCAGATTAACAGCTATAATTGGAATATCAGGTTATTCCTACAGGGTTAAAAAAGAAAAAGGAAAGAAAAAGAAGGAAAGAAAGAAAGAAGCATGCTTTGTGTTCCGGTTACTCACTTTAAGTCAAGCCCGGGCTGGGAGTGAAGTCGCGTTGTTTCCGTGCGGTGTGGCGGCGGCTCCGCGGAGGACGAGGAGCGAGCACATCAGCGCAGTCTCAGCGTGAAGGCTCCAACTGAAGGGAAAACAGGCTCCAAACTGGCAACCTCACACCGCTGCCTGTTTGAATATAAAAACACCGGGAGGAGGTTTACTCCTCTCGTGGAGCAAGCACGTCCATGCGTTTTCTTTTCTCTGCGAATGAGGAAGAAGAGGTGGTGGAGGAGGAGGAGGAGGATGGGAACAGTTTCCTCGCGCACACCGTTACTCGCTCCAAGGCAATGAGAGGCATGCATTTTAATTCCTGAGCGCTGACCATGAGGGGCATAACACTGCTACGCCCCTCAGCATCCTCACGCGCACGCACACGCACGCACGCACGCACACCCCCACTCACACACACACGGATGTTTTGGCATGCGTGACCAGGTCCTGTTGTTTGCCTCCAGCTTATTGTTGCAGGAATGAACAATAAGTTACCATACAGTAATAACAATGCATTTATGACACACCTTATATTTCACTGTAACTGCACAAGTCTTATTTTATTAAGCACAAACTGGGAATAATTAGAGTTTTATTACAAGCTTTGATTGATAAAAGATAATATTCCTCATGCCCTCAGTAATATTCCTATAATTTCCCTAATGGGACTCATCCATCAAACGTCTACGGGCTGTTTGCAGTCTTTCCGTCTAAATTTGCTTACAGGATCACTACAGCTTGTTTCCATAAGTGCGGCGGACTAATAGGATAATAGAAGTGACTGGTAGCTTAACTGCAGTGAGTCTAAGCGGGGTGAACTCACTCAAGCAAAAGTTCGCTGAGCCATAATAGCCTCAGGCCTACAGAGACATGTTGGTCAGATTGAAGCCCTCGGCCAGAAGACTGCTTACCTTCACCCCCCAAGGCCAGGACAAAAAAGGCTTTTAGTTCCCTAAATATACTGTGGCCGCTTCACGTAAACTGGGAGCATCCACTCTAAATCCCTTCCCTTATGTTGCTCTAAACGGTATCTCAAAGTGAGTTTTGTCTCCACTGCAGAGTTGTCAACTGTGAATGTCAAGAAACACACTCCTCCTGTATCATCACAAAGCTTATGATTGAACTTGAAACATGAGATAGGCTACATTTCCTTGAAAAAACAAGCAAACCTGCAGTTACAGATATATCCTGATTGCACACAGGAACGAAATGCCTTGATCCTTGTATGCAATTTGAGTCAAAATGCATACTATACTTAGACGAAAATAGCAAATGTATTAAGCTGAGAGGAAGTGCATGATTTGCTTAACCAAGGGCAAGAAGTGTTACATCAGTGTAACTTTGTATTGCAGTGAGATGCCTTTGCCTGAATCTCTGCAGCTTGCCCGGGGGCCCTGGACCCCAGAGGCCCTGGAAAGTCACTGTTTGCATGCAGATAAGTTGATCATTTAATAGAACATTTCCTCTCTGGGTTGAGATTTGCATGCTGTCTTAGGCTCAACAGATGGGTGGGCACTTGGCTGGATGAGGACTTGACAGGCCAGCTGAACATACAGGGAGGAATGATGGCTGCTGGCAGTGTGTGTGTGTGTGTGTAGGGGGCTAGTGGGAGCCAGTGTGTGAGACAGTGTGTGGGGAGGTGCAGACAACATGGCTACAGTGGGAGCAGGGTAATAGAAATAGAGCTGGATTTAAATTGCAGCCCTGTACAATCTGGTCTTCTCTCACACTCTCACATGATGTGTGGTGGTGATGGTTGTGATATGGTGGAATCTGTTGCCATGGTATTTGCACAAGATTAAACCTCTGGCGCAAAACACTTTTTAACATTGTGATGGCTTTCACAACAGTCTCCTGTAGCTCTGCCTTTAATTCTTATAGTTATGATGAAAATGAAATAAAAGCAAATAGAAATGCTGCTATGTAAACACACATGCATGATCTTGTACTAAAAGACCGATTCTAAGTCCAAAGTAAAGAGTTATCATCCTTACCAGTGCTTGTCCTGTGGTGTTTAATTGAAGTCTTCCATGGTAAATAAAGATGGACGGCGGTATGGTCACCCATAGCGGCGTCGAAGCTCAGAGTGAGCTGCTACCAAATTTGTCAAGCCCAAACTTTGATGCACACTGGTTTGTGGCAAGTAGCTACACGCTCATCCATCTGCCACACCACCAGTTATGCAGAATTTTTTAAGAGCTGGCCAAAGGACAAAGGGAAACAGATAAGTTAGACAGGACAACACCCTGCTTCATGCAGCAACCCACACACAGCTCACATGCTGCCATGCACTGGTCCGTTGCCACTGCCGGGGCTCCCTCTCTCCACTTTCACACTCCTGCTGATTACTGAGTGGAAGCAGCTGTGCGTTAGACCTGCACTACTGGAGGACGGGTGACACCTGGAGTAGAGGGGTGAGAGAGCAACGGAACCAAAGCACTGCTAATGGCATTCAGGTGCTTTCTATTAAAAGAATCCCCTGTGCAGTTGTCACGAAGGATAACAGGGACCAAAAACAAAATTTGTACCAGGTGCTGACATGAGAGTCTGTGGGGATTGTTTCTCTTTTGGAACCTCAAGTTCCACCTTTTGGAAGTCAAGTGGTGGCTTCATTTTTCAGCCCCTGTGGAGGCTTCTTGTGCACAACTAGTTGGCCACAAAAGAACCGAAGACTGCAAGATCTAAGAATTATTTTAAACATAATGCTACACTATGTTATATAGCTTTGCATCATAAACTGTAAATTTCACTGTAACATTACACGTGATAAGGTTTTTAAGTGGCAAAAATACTTAAAGAGGAACTATGCAAGTCCAGTCACTTTTCCTCTGTTCTGTTAACCCTGTGCATTTGTTTTCAATGAAGCTGGCAAAAAAGCAATCCATGGAGCGGTGGAAATACACGTTATGATGTGTATATTTGCATAGTCTTATCTGTCATAAACAAGAGATTACAGGTTATGGGGTGCGTATGTGTCACGGTGCTGGGGACACCGGGCCAGAGGCTCTGATCTTACAAGGTTGGTTTTCAGCCAAGAGAGAGCGCCTCCATTCTCCCTGTAACAAGTTACAAGTCATTTATTTAACCATCACAATTAGGCTGCTCTGACGGTGTTTAATTAAGGTAAACCTGGAGCATAGTTAAGCTTAAAATTCTGCATAGTTCCTCTTTAAGCTGGCAATGTAAAAATGTACCAAATCCAAAAGAACTGGACATAACTGCTAATATTTTAGCAGGTGACAGAGCTGCCAACGTTTTAGATGGTAACATTTTAACTGCCAACATTAGCCAAAACTCTGGAAGCAGACAGAAGCCTCCGCTCAGCTGAGAAATACATTACTGTGGGTGTTCCTGCTGTAACCTGTGACCCAACAAATTCATGTAGTTAACCGATGATGTGTTCATGTGTTCAAGGCGAATGTCTGGTTATCACTGGGTTAGTTGGCTTACTTATGCTAAAATCTGAACCTTAAATCACATTAGATGACCTCACTGTTCAGACCTCACCGATCAGTTTCTTATACTTTTCCTGTTGTGTTTTAGGGTAAAATGAAGAAATAGAGAACACTACCCTCCACACTCTCAATATGGTGAGTTTTACCAACTACACATGTGGAGAAATCCAAAATTGTGGCAGGTCCACCGTGCCTTGTTATAGTTGCTAAGTTAAGAGTGGCTGTTGAGGGAGGGGATTCAGTCTCCTGTCTGCTAAGAACTTGGCAAAGTCGCTCTCAAGGTGACTTTTTCTAAAGTTCTTAGACTTTACCTTTACTGGTTCATTCTTCGATTGACAGCCTCGGCTGATTTATTTTTCAGTGGCATGCCTTTGTCCCCAGGTCATGAAATTTTAATGTAGTGGATAATGTCAGCTCGTAATTACAAAAACGAAAAAAGAAAAAAAAAACAATGGGGGTGGGGAGGTGGATTTATGCACATTCTGCAGTACGGTCAATGTTAGTCTGAAGCAGTCCAGGCCAATCAATACCATGAACATTAACAATTCTCCTTTCACATGCTAGCCTGGAGATATTCAATTAACAATGAATGGAAGATAGATTCTGTGGTCTCAAACTTTTCACCTTCAAATGAGTTATATATTTTATTGTGTCTATCAGTTGTGAGTTGGGGAGTGTGTTTGCCACAGAAACAGCTTGCAGTCAGCACTTTCATGGTTATTTATTTTGCCATTACACATCATAGATTAGCAGCCAGGACAATATTTTTTATTCTTGTCTCAAGTCACTTATGCAGACCAATGTATCTCAAGGCACAAGGAGTCACTTCTACAATGTATTGGTATTGCAATAAGTCAGTGTACTGACTTGTACTTACTGGCAATAAGCCTTGTGTGACCAATCCTAAGGAAAGCTGAATATATATATAAAGAAAAGTTGCAGAATAAAGATGCAAGGTGCTCCATCAGTTTTATAAGGCTGCAGATTTTCCATGTTTGAAGTTGTTACAGTGTCTGGCAGGTTGATGGAGCATAAGTTGATTAATTTAAAAATCTGGACCTGTAATAAAGCGAAGCCTACGAGCTAGTTCAGACAGCCAACCCGAGCTGTGCTGCGTCATTCACATGACATCATTCAATCATACACACCCTCCCAATGTGGCGGTCTATTTAAGATGGGTGACTTACCCATCGTCCTCTTTGCCTGTCTATGACTCAGCAGTGCAGAGCCTGCTCCATTTCTGCCCCACCACCACCCCAGCATCCACCTGTATGCTCCGGGTTAAGATATTCCCTCATCACTCCCATATACTTTAATGAAATCCTATTCTCAGGGAGGGATGAGGTCGGAGCCTTGACGCCAAACTCAAATGCATTATGAAGCTGCAATAAACATTTTTATCGTGAGTTGTCGGACTGAAATGTTTTTAACATCAGCAGAGTGGAGGAGATCTGGTTTGTGTCAACTAACAGATGGATCGTTTCCACTGAAATAGTATTTAAAACATAAATATTTATAAAAGATGCTCTATGCTATATACAGTGTGCAACGGCAGCTTACAACTTTTTTTTTCACTGTGTCAGAATTCATGCTGGGTTTTAGCTGCAGTGTCTGTGCGCCAAAGAGCAATATCTCCCAGCATGAGACGTACGGCCCTCTGGCAATATCCTTCTCACATAGAGCCAAGGTCACTTGGCTAACTACAGTATCTCATCTCACAATGCAAAAGGATTACCAGTTTGTTGCGCTGCTCTCCAGCGGGGGAAGCTCCCTCACTATCGCTCTTCCTCCATAGATCCTTCATCGTGAAGGGCCGTCGACTCCGAGGTTGTGCGCCCTTCGTTATTCAGTGCGTGTAAAGTGTTGCTCTCATTCTCATGTGTTCTGCATGCATGCCTAATTACACCTGTGAAAAATATGATCCAGAATGCTTTTTGGCACATCTCCAAGGATGGGTCCCTCACCTCCTCCCACTCGTTCTACTCTCTCCTTCACTTCTCCAACAGTGAACATTCAACTTGTCGGCTACTGAACTCATTTTATATTGCTTCTTCACAGTAGTTTATGCTCATGTTTTGCCTCTGGTACAGTCAAACAAAATGATCAGGCTCGGAGCTGGGATGATAAAATAGTTTATAAGGAGAAGAACCCACACGTCAACCTGCAGAGGGGGAGTAAACTCTACTGTCAGGGCAGTTCAACATCACAAAGCTCTCAGATTATCCAGCAGAACTTTTGGGGCCAGCCTAGCAGCGGCAAAATGCTCAAGATATGTGGATGCTGATACTGTAACAAATACATTAGAGTTCGTGTCATGTAATTAATTGCTTTATTTGCATGTTGCTGTTTTGTGGCTGTGGAGCTATGGGCAATTAGGATTAGAGGATGTGCGATACGGAGAATTGAGTGTTGCGGCCCTGAATGCCGCCTCTACCAATTCAGCAGCGGCTCCACATGAGAGCAAGGACCCCAGGAGTATTTCACAGAGCAGATTATCAATTCGCTGCTGCCAGGAGAAAAACTATCTCTCCACTGGGAGATGTCATTATTTTAAATCTTTGTCCAATTATATTATGCTTGTAGGGGCGATCGGGTGTATGTGTATGTGTGCGTGTGTATACATGCAAGTCATGTTGGTGGGTTGGAGAGGCTCAAGAGGAGAACACTGAGTGCTGGGGATGTAATCAAAAGAAGCAAATGTTTGCAGTCAGTAAAAATAGTTGCAGAGCTACATGGCTTCTGTGGAGAGGAGAGAAGCGGGGTCTCTGAGGACGCCATTGGAATCTGTCTTCTTGATGGAAAAATCATTATGAAAAATGTTGAGTGCAGCAAGAGTGAGGACAAGAAAATGTAGCCTGTAGAGTTCTTCTGGAACAGCAGTTGTTGTCTTTGTGTCGCCTTGTGAAAATTGATTTGGGAGGAACCCTGGCTTTTCATCTCAGAGTAGTTTTTGTTTCCTATGGACCTCTGGTGTCGATCTGAGACACCCACTATGTGGGCATCAGACGGGTTACTGGCATGGTGTGACACTTGCCTTGTCTCAGCTCCTCTGAATCCAAATTGATCGCAAAGTATTATTTATGATCATCCCGAGCTGAGTTCATGGGAACACTGCAGAGACTTATTGAAAGCGATGTGGAAGAGAAACATGATTAAAAAGTGTGAAAAAGCCCCATGGCTCTGTGCAGCCTTATTGGTAATAGAGCTAAAATGTTTGTCCTTCAGAGGGAGAGCTAAAGAAGGACCATGGACCAGGGACCAGGGACCAGCATTAAAATAAAAGTGTTTAACCCACTTGGGAGCATGAATGTCCTCGGACCCCAAGTGCAAGAGGGAAGATCACAGAGAGTCCAACATGGAAAAGATAAGATGGAAAAAAACCCCAAAAAACAGAAATCTACAGCCAGTGGTAGTGACTGTGTGAAGATGTTCTTTTCATGCACGCGGGTGGCACTAGGGACGGGGGCGACATGACCCCCTAAGATTCATAGAGATCCTGATCCGTCCTCTTGACTGTCCCTACGTCAGGTGGCAAAGATGGGTAAAACAGAGGATTAGTGTTCAGTTAGTTAGAGCTCCATGGGAAACAGCAGGAGAGACACAGCCTGAGGGGGAACTGGGATCTGACACAACACCGGCTGGAGAAGCAAGTCCATGGTGCACTGAATAGACAGGCTTTGGGTTGAGAGTGAGCATGACGCGCGTCTTCTTTGAAAGACATGAGTTTGTGCCCACAAAAGACACTACATCTAAAAGGCCCCCACACATATTTCATATTATGTTTATCATTTATGCACACACACATATTTCAACCAAGGCGCTGACCAAGATCACCCTGGAAAACCCTGAACTTGGTGGTTATATTGTTCGGAGCTCCGAGTTCCATCTTCCAATGTAAATGGAACGCACCATAAGGTACGACTCTTGACCCCGAGGTAATTACAAAGGTAACTACTTGAGCACTAGTAAAAGCCCAGATTACTTATTGTATTTAAATCAGT
>OMNW01031231.1:0-15523 GCA_900303245.1 Selene dorsalis | reverse complement strand
GCTGAGCTGGGAGAGCAAATTGACAACCTGCAGCTTGTCAAGCAGAAGCTGGAGAAGGAGAAGAGCGAGTACAAGATGGAGATTGATGACCTCTCCAGCAACATGGAGGCCGTTGCTAAAGCAAAGGTCAGTGGTTTGTTTACAAGTGAGATACTTGCTTCATAATATGTCATCTATGTGTGGGAGAAGTGGACAACATCAATGTTTTGTTGTTCAAGGGCAACTTGGAGAAAATGTGCAGAACTCTTGAGGACCAGCTGAGTGAGCTCAAATCCAAAAATGATGAGAATGTTCGCCAGCTGAATGACATTAATGCACAAAGCGCAAGACTGCAGACAGAGAATGGTGAGTCACCTGTATTTGAAACTGGCCTGTTGGTGAATTTATCATATTCTATAAAGTAACTGATATGTTTTTCTTCAGGTGAGTTCTCTCGCCAGCTTGAGGAGAAAGAAGCTCTTGTTTCCCAGCTGACCAGGGGCAAGCAGGCTTTCACTCAGCAGATTGAGGAGCTCAGATTGAGTGAAGGTAGAACAATAACCAGTCACTACATAAAATTCATTCAAAAGTGTGCTCTTTGGAAGATACCAGGAAATGAAATGCGTCAAAATAATTTCACACATTTTGAATTGGTGAACTACTTATTTGACAGAATACTTTTCTGCTTCACTGGTGAGTTAGACTGTTTTGTCGTGTTAACAGACAAAGAATGCCTTGGCTCACGGTGTTCAATCAGCTCGCCATGACTGTGATCTGCTCAGAGAGCAGTTTGAGGAGGAGCAGGAGGCCAAGGCTGAACTGCAGTGAGGAATGTCCAAGGCCAACGGTGAGGTGGCTCAGTAGAGGACCAAATACGAGACTGATGCTATCTAGCGCACTGAGGA
Organism: Selene dorsalis; assembly: GCA_900303245.1. Lineage (NCBI taxonomy): Eukaryota > Metazoa > Chordata > Actinopteri > Carangiformes > Carangidae > Selene > Selene dorsalis. The sequence continues at coordinate 14,639 of OMNW01031231.1, read as the reverse complement.
GCTGGAGGAGGCCAAGTACACCATTTCTTCTGACAACTTCGTAGATAAATTAGATCATGCAAATTAGATACCTAACAAAACCATACAAACTTTTCTTCACTTCAGGAAAAAGCTTGCCCAGCGTCTGCAGGATGCTGAGGAATCCATCGAGGCTGTGAACTTTAAGTGTGCCTCCTTGGAGAAGACTAAGCAGAGGCTGCAGGGTGAGGTGGAGGACCTCATGATTTATGTGGAGAGGGCTAATTCTCTGGCAGCAAACCTTGACAAGAAGGTGGAGGAGCAGGCCAACACTAATATGTCCAGGCTTAGGAAGGTTCAGCATGAGATGGAAGAAGCTCAGGAACGCGCAGACATCGCTGAGACCCAGGTTAACAAGCTGAGAGCCAAGAGCCGTGATACTGGAAAGGTAAAAAAAATCCCTTATACCTAACAAAAAGTTTAAAGATGGGGCTTTAATTTAAATTGGGATCAGGAGTGTCAAGTCCATTTGTTCATGAATTTAACTCATTCAATTCAACATTCAAACACAGCATCTAAAATGTCTTGTAGTAGCACACATATACAACCACTTGCAAAAATCCTTGAACACTCATTAGAAGTTCAGTGGAATGAACTTTTCAATCCTTTTTGAAAGCATTTTAAAAACTTTACTTTTTCCATTTCTTGTCCTTTTTTCCAGAGCGAATCCGCTGAATAAGAGATTGCGTCCAAATGAAGCCATTTAACATGTTCATAAAATATGAACTGTTAAATTCTTTGTGCACTGTAACATTTCAATAAACATTTAGCATATTACTCAATGCAGTTGACTTGGTGTATTTATTATATTAATGCAATATGTCCTCCAAAAAGTGCTTTCTACACAATAGACCTAGTAATTGGAGGGTTCTAAATTGTAAAATAATAATTGTATTTTTCGGAAGTATACATTTTTTCATGCATTCATATTGGGTACATATTCTATTCCATTTTTTTCACATACAAAATAATATAAAACAGTCCATCAGGCCAAACAGCATTAGCAGGTAAGGATATGCCATATTCCAAACAGACAGGGTATCACTTCACTATCAAAGACATATTACTGCTCCTTCCAGTAACACAAGAAAAGCAATAGTTTGGAAAAAAAAAAGAAAACAATGGGCATGTCACATCAAAGACAAACAACATAAATTCATGCAATAACATTTAGATGAATAAGAAAGCCCAGGGAATTCCCTCTTCAAGCCCATCAAGCTCTTGCCTTCAGGTTTATCAACACTACCACTATTACAATCAATCATCGCCCAGTTTATCACTAAAACTAAGTGACCCCGGATAATATCAGCTATGAATTAGTACATTGTGTGGTTTCCTAACTGTGATCCACCAAACACCTTAAGACAATGATTGTTTGTCTTGAAAAACATAGGAAGGGAGGCATGGCTTCACAGAGAAGTCTGAGGAAAGGGGCTTGGACTTCTAACTTGTGTATTTTCAAAATGTGGCCTGCTCAAACTGTTTATCCAGGATCTCCAACCCTAACTTTAAGTCCACAAGAAAATATTGTATGCCATAGTTTAAATTTCATTAGATAATGTTTCTAAATACATTTCCAATGATGCCAGCATAACTGTTGCCAGCTTATTTGGATATGTCTGATACATATACCCCAGTCTCTGCTAAACATGAATCACCACTCTCTCACATAGCTTTTTTATTTTTGACCACAGTAATGGGCCTACCGTGGGATCTGTTGGTATGATAGCAAATAATAAGCCTCTTCTGTCAACAAGTGTGTCATTCAACAAGATGCTGGCGATGATCCCAAACTTCACATTAACAATTGCTTTTATCATGAGTCAATCCATCTGCAGTTTTAACATTCTTCATTGTAAGAACTAAGTGAATAAAATAGTTAAAAAAACAAAAAAAAGAAACATTCATCAAAAACTTTAGCATTTGTGTGGTTGTTATTTTTGGTTTTATCTGTGTTGGCAACTCTCCTTATGTTACATTTCCAAGAGGCATAAGGCAATCCTCTCAAATTAATGGAAAGGGCAGCGGTGTGATTTGTATCAGATGTCTGAGACTTGTATCGCGCAACTGTACACCAGGGACATTCTGACACTTCTCCAACATTAGGACTCAGTACTGGCTGTGATATCAAACTTAAATGGATACAACTGCCTATCACAGAGAGTGTCAAGTGAAATCTCATATTTGAATAAATCACTGTATTTACTGGAACAAACACTGAAAAAACCATGCTGTGCACTCTTGCTATTTTGTATTAAGTGAACTGTGAACGTAACAGTCATAATAAATATTTATGAATCAATTTAAGGTCCAGCATTTACAACTAAACAACATTGGGAAAACATTACTTATACTTTATTTTATATCACTTTTAAACAATATAAATTGGCATTTATAGTATAGCTGGATTAATATGTATGTATTTTGCAGTCTTTTTTTTTTCTTTACTACACATCTATGTAAAATTAACAAATTAATAATGTAATTGATTAATTTTGTAAGTAATCAGATGAGATTGTTATCTTTAAGTTTGACCAACTGGACTATGGACATTTCATAAGAAAAGAATCATGGTTATCAATCTACAAGTGATGAACACATCACCAACGAGCGACAAGGCAACATGCACACAGTACTTGACCAAACTGAGAAACACACTTGAGCTGAGCAAGCACACACGAGTATATAAAAGCAGCAGCTGTAGACAAAGTTTTACAAGATGAAAGACATGGCCATGATGGCAATTGTGGTGAGAAGAAGGGTGGTTCCCTCCAGACTTTGTCTGGTCTGTTCGGTGTATTTACTATTTCAGAGTAATTATGATTCCATATGTTTGGAGTACAAGAATACTGGATTGAAATATGTTGGTGACCTACAGGAGAACTTGGGCAAGCTGATGACCAACTTGAGGAGCACCCATCCTCACTTTGTGCGTTGCCTTCAGTTTAAGAAACAAGCAAAGGTTACTAACAAAAACCCCTGTGTTTATTACATGATATGATGTTCCCTCTAGATACAAAGTATTGAATGCCAGCGTCATCCCTGAGGCACAGTTCATTGATAACAAGAAAGCTTCCGAGAAGCTGCTTCTTGTCTTATGCTAGTGATACTAGTTTTTACAAAACAACTTTGATCTGCTGTTCCTGTTCCTAGAAAACACTCATGCTGTGTTTACAAAAAATCACTGGCAGTATAATTAATATAATAAGGAAATGTAACTGTGAAGTTTTTCAAACTAACCTGCTGGTTAGCTAGCCAAAACCTGAGTGCTATTAGCTAACAGCTATCATAAATGATTCAGTCATAGTTTGTTTTTGTTTGTTTTTTTAATATATAAGTTCAGATGTTAAACCGATAACAAGCTCTACTCACCTCTAGTGATTTCACAGTCACCACTCCAACCTTTACTTCCCGCCTGTCACGTCCCACAATCATGAAAATCTGTCAAAAGACAAACAAGCAGAAGCTAGCATTACTGTTTCCACTTACATGCCGAAATCATTTTCTGATTAAAGCGTCACAGCTGGCTACAAACTTGTTATCTGAAAAACATGAAAAGCTGAACTCTACCAATTAAAGCCATGGGGCCCGGGCAAGGCGGTCTCCTTTTTATTAGCGGGGCCAGCACTTAAGTTTGTTTCTTAGCTTTGTTAGCTTCCGGCCGCATTAACCAACTCGCCCCGTCCACACAAAGACGGGTTTCAGTGAAACCGCATAAGTTTTTTGTCGTTTCGGCGTTGAGTCCACGCGAAGACGGCGTTTCAGGGGGGGCGAAACCAGCCTTTTTGTCTTGACGCCGAAAACAGATATTTAGTGAAAGGATGATGTCTTCCCCCCCCCCGCTCTAACCTGTAACCTGAGCCACACCGCTAGACGTATAGAGTCCGTGGACGTCACGTAACAACAACGGCCGACTATACTGTCGGTTTCCTCGGGCACAGCGGCTGAATCCCGCCTGTTAAATCATCACCGATCACATCTGCACTGACACCATTCCCAGTCAACATTTAATCCACTTATACTGGAGTTTGAATACAGCGGGGGAGCTCTCCATCTTCTTCTCTGTTTTTGGTGTTTATGTGTGGCAGCGTTACAGCGCCACACGCGCTCCACACAGGTCTGGCGTATGTACTACAGCGTTTTCCCTCGTTTTCAGTGGATCTGTCAGTGCATTCAGAATAAGCAAACTTGATCGTTGGCTGATGAGTTTGTTCCTCTGACCTGTTGTTGCTGGTTCATAAAACCTGCAGTTTATAGTGAATTGGTCTAATAAATCAACACAATAATAATAACAGTAATTATTATTGTTATTATTATCATAACTATTAGTAGTTGTTGTTGTTGTTGTTGTTGTTGTTGTTGTTGTTGTTGTAGCTATTAGCCTACTATAACAGAATTTGACTGGTGGTAGTTGTGGTAGCCTAGCAGTGATAGCAGTTTGTTATTTTACCCCTAAGGCAAGAATAAGCCTGTGTAAAACAGGATAGAAATTAAGCTAACATAAATCTCTTAAGAGACTGTAAAACTGAAACCACTTACAAACTGCTGGCTGAGATTATATTAGGACTTAACAGTGAGCCAGTGACACTTGTAACAGTAAGACAGTCACTGTGAGGGAATGACAATTGGCTTTGATGTAAGCTCAAAACAATTGTAGGAATTCAAGTAGGCAACTCTTCTTTGGCTACACACTGGCTAGTGTGCCCAGTTCTTTGAGTGTTCAGAGAGGTGACAGTCAGTATAAATTAATGGGAATCGTAATAGCATTCTAAATTTATGACTGTAGTACTGGTTGCCAACACATCCCATTCATGAACACGGTGCTGACTGGTGTATTTGAAAAGAACCCAGGCTCAAAATAAGCCAGTAGCAGTAACTCATTGTTGCTGTGTGAATTGTAAATTATCTGTGATTGTTAATAATTTTCTTTCTCTTTTCTTCTGTTTCAGTCTAAGAATGCTGAGTAAGAGACGACATCTGCTGGATATCCCAAGTTCATAAAATATGAATAACCTTACTGTGATATGTACAAACTAAATAAAGATATGTTCTAAATTGTACTGTTTTCCTTTTTCCTCCCAAAAATTCAGCAACATGGCAGCATAGTTTATAAGTATACAGGAAAAACATTTTAACAGTTGAAAAAATGACATTTAAAATGCTTTATATGGATTTATCACTGAAAGAAAACAAGTTATTAAAACATGTGCATTTATTGCAAAGCATGCAGGGTGGAGGTTATTGTTGATTTATTTGGCACAACTAAGGTGACCCTTGTAACAAACAAATCATAATTTGAAGGGCATGGTTGTAACAATATACTGTAATACAGTGATGTTACAGCCAGGAACTATTAATTAACAGTCTTCAAAGGTGGTGTTGCCTTTGTGGCACCAAACTCTCACAGAAGCACAGGTGTTGTAAGACCCTGGGCAAGATGCTATTTATGTGGACCCTGCACTCTAACTGGCTGTGAATTTATGTGCACATAGTGCGTATTTTTGGACTTAACTTGGGCTTTGTCATGCTCATAGACAACTGCAGGGAAGTGACCACCAAGGCAAGTGATGTTAAGACAATTTCCTTTGTTTAGAATGGCAAACATTATATCATATGACAGGCCGAAGCCATGGTGTTCCCTTTCAACACAGCTGTCAGTATGTCCTTAACGAATGACTGATTGTTTGGGCATGTGACAATGATATGCTTAAACTGTAAAGAATATAACTGCAGTTAAATATCGCATGTCTCATTAACAGGTGTTTGTTAGAGCTGCTTCAATTTATGGCTAAAAAAAAGATGTATGGGTGTTCTAGGAGATTAATACAGTAATTTGTTCAACAACAATATAAAAGTTCTCTCTAAAAAATATGGCAAAAGATGAATCAAATCACAGCATTATAAGATTATTTGAATATAAAATAAGTTTTGGTGACTGCATGGTCATTTGTGCTCATGGTCTTGTGAAATATAATTTGCTGAGGCATTTACAATAAACTTTACTGTTTGGCTCACCTCCGCCAATTTTCTTTTTTTCTCCTTGCATTTCCTTATCGCTTCACAATGCACTTCATGTTAGACTGTTGAGTTAGGTTGTCAACTACAACTGATTTAAACTCAGCCTTAAAAAGTCAGCAGTCAATATATCTTCCCCTGTCCTATCTGTGCCCTTTATTCAGATCAAATGAATTAAACTAGGAAAACTACATTAATTATGGAAATCTTACAGAGTTTAACCAACACCTCCTCTGGTTCTCCTGAAGTTACTATTGTGTCACTGAATGTGAGTCTGTATCCTTTATACCTCGGTAGGCCCCTCCTTGCCTGACACATTTGGTATGTTTTATTTCAGTTCACAGGCTTAGTGCCGTGGCTCATCTATAAGCATCTGCAGAGTCAAGGACACACAAAGGTGAAGTTCATCAGGACTGCTTGTCCTCACTTGTATCCCTTTTCACCCTCTGGAAAAAATCCTTGTTCCTTTACTTGCACTATAGTCTAGTTAATAAACTGACTGATTTACAGTTTACACTTACAGAAATGACAAAAATTATGACAAAGTGGAAATGGCAACCAACAATTCTCACCTGGAGATGAAATGCTGTTTGGGGTGTATAATAACACAAAATGTACAAGCTTATGTATCACCAGAAAGTAGACTGCAAATAAACCATAAAGTGAGGTTCCCCACAAAACTAGACCAAACAAAAGATATAGCACCTGCTGCAATTACAAGCACAGCATAGCTTATAGCAGTGGTGGCTGACACAATCCTATATAGTGAAGTTCTTTTTATTGGCATCATATTATTTTGTTTCTTATGCTATTGGGACATGATAAACCTGAAGCACAACATAAATATCCTTTTAGGTTTGTAATGGTACACTTTGGCTGAAACACAGTTAGTTTATTCAATTCAGATGTGACACAGGTGACACAGTATACACACACACACACATTAGTAAATTTCCAGATGAGTGTATGGATTCATATTTATAAGCATATGCCGACTGAGAAATCAAATCCTCTTCCTTTGTTGTGCAATAATAGCATCTAATTTAAATTTAAGCCCACCAAGGCTTCCTTCAAACCAGTTGACTAAAAAAACAACTGAGGGCCTTTGGCCTTGCATGAATAGCACATTGAACACATGCTATTCAGGCTGACAGAAAAATGAAGACCTTTGACCTTACTTGAATAGCATATGTGCAACACATGTTTGCACAATAGCCCACTTACCTTGAGGTCATGTGGGTGACATTCCTCAAGGTCATCTCCTTTTTTGAAGAAAGAGAGTGAGGTAAAAACAAAAGACAAACAGACATTTCACTCAGTAATCCACATTTCAAAGTACATCAGTGACTGGGGAAAGTTTATTTCCCTGTATTTGTTATACATTGAATATTAACATCCACCAATCCTGGATATGCTTTTCATTCATGGTACTATTACAGGTCTGGCATCTCCAACATCTTGTTTATTGGCGCAGGACTTATTTTGGGTCTTATCCCTGCCTAGATGGCAACTGTTCATCCACTCCATTCCAAGGCGAAATGTAATCCCTCCTCAGCTTTTATGGAATGGCGTACAGCCTCAATTTTATTTCAGACATCTGAGATGTGTGGTTAGCCTGCAACTATATACCAGTGACATTTACATGCTTCTCCAAAACCACAGCCTGCTCCTGCTATGACATACTCCAGTAAGAGTATTATTACTAGCACTGAAGATGATTTTATCATTGAAACAAGTTGCTGACTGATTGGTTTCTTAATGAAAGCATTTTCTTCTCATGTACAAAGTCTTAAAATCTGAGCTCACACACCCTCAACAATTTTGTACTGATTAATGAGTGATATTTCATGACACACATTAGTACTGTAAAATTATAAAATATCACATGTATGATAAACAAATAATATGCAGTAATAAATCAATCATACATTTTGGAACAAATTTTATGAGTCATATATAATCTTAGGATATTAAATTGTTTTTATATCTGCCCTTGAATGGAACAGCTCTGACCCTATTTTACAGAATACTTGACCCTGTTTTATTGGAACACCAAATGTGACACTTGTAAATGTCCTGTAACTGTACACCAGTGACATTTATGTGCTTCTCCAGAACTGGTGGAAAAAAATACCCCAAAAATGTATCCAAAATATATATATAAAAAATATAAATTTATGTACATAAATACATATAACCAATAATAATAATAATAAAGTAGTTAAGGTATAATAAGTACAAACATAAGCAATAAACAATACCTTTTAGTTAAAGATAATGTAATTATCTGCACCATTTAAAAATATCATTCTTAATGTAGATTTGTAGATTTCACAATTATGAAATCAGTTTTCCTTTTTGGTTTCAAACATTTTTCTTTATGAATATAGTATGACAATATATAGGATGTCAACTCCAACGTCTATCCTACTCTTGTGAATTAATGTATAATTGTATTGTACTTGTGGTATCAGATGTGAAATGCAAAAAAAACCCATTTTGCCATATGTTAGAAACAGTGGTATCATATATAACAGCGGTAGTCGTGGTGATCATGTACAATAAATGCATATAACATACACATTAGAGTAACTGTTCATGTAAATACACAATTAATTTTCAAGAGAATGTTAATAACCCTCCACTAACTTTACCATTTCTTTGGAGCTCCAAGTTTTGCCACAGGGAACAAACACCTACAGCTACAAGTGCGCATACAAGGCAATATAATCACTCTAAATGTCAATGTCACAGGATTAGCGGCAACATGACAAGAATACATGACCAAATTGAGAAGGCACACCTACTAAGAAGACAGTCCCTCCTCTATAAAAGAGGCAGCTTAGGACTCTGGCGATAACTGGTAGGCTTCCAACTCAGGTGAGTAGCTCAATGATAATTAGATCATATTATAAAAAACAAATTTACCATTGACATACATACTTAGAGGAATGTTAATTATCATAAATTAATTCTGGTAATTGACACACTTTATTTATGTTCAGGCCAATCTATTTACAAATGTCATGGTAGCTTTTATATGTATTTGATATAGTAATTTGAAAACATTATAAACCTGAACTGATTAATATCTTGTCAAATTACAACAGGGTGAAAAGAGGAGCCGGGCAATATTCAATCTTCTGTTTGGACCAAAGGAGGTAGTTCACTTGTTAGATATCCACAGGACAATTCAAAACATATAACAAGTCTACTAAGAACATATTATTATTGAACTAAATACAAGAAAAATAAATCATGTTGAAACACTTCTTATTTTCAGTCAATTAAGGTGCCATCATGAGCACAGACGCAGAAATGGAGCAGTATGGCCCTGCAGCCATTTACCTCCGCAAGCCTGAGAAGGAGAGGATTGAAGCTCAGAACACTCCCTTTGATGCCAAAACAGCATACTTTGTGGTTGATGCAGATGAGATGTACCTCAAGGGTAAACTCGTCAAGAAGGAGGGTGGCAAAGCCACAGTTGAGACACTTACAGGAAAGGTAGGTGTAATGCCTAAAATGAAATGACATTTTACAAAAGAGTAAGGACAGACAAATAAACTGCAGCTGTCCAACACATCTGGATAATTCTTGCTGTTGAGACTTATTTCATGAAAACCATGATATATGATATACTACTATTTCAGTAAATATTTAATTTGTTTATTTATTTTTGCTTTATTGCCCTTCCTATTCAGTCTGTCACTGTAAAGGAGGATGACATCCATCCCATGAATCCTCCCAAGTTTGACAAAATTGAGGATATGGCCATGATGACCCACCTCAATGAGCCTGCTGTGCTGTATAACCTCAAAGAGCGTTTTGCATCATGGATGATCTATGTAAGGCTTCAGTCTCACAATGTAATGGGGTTGAATCTGTTAAGCTGGAACATTAAACATAATGACCTTTCTCTCTTTTGTACAAACAGACCTACTCTGGCCTGTTCTGTGTCGTCGTGAACCCCTACAAGTGGCTTCCAGTGTACGATGCTCAGGTTGTTGGAGCATACAGAGGGAAGAAGAGAATTGAAGCTCCACCCCACATCTTCTCCATCTCTGATAATGCCTATCAGTTCATGCTCACTGGTAAGGTCAAAGTCACAACAGAATATAAGTGGAGATGAAAAGAATCTCAACAGTAGTTTTAACTTGAGTGTGCTTGTTTGTATTCCAGATCGTGAGAACCAGTCTGTCCTTATCACGTGAGTATAACATTCGTCAAGACTATTAATTTAAATAAATAAATAAATAAATTACTTCATAGCTAAGTGTGGATCATCCTCTATTCCCCAGTGGAGAATCTGGTGCAGGAAAGACTGTCAACACCAAGCGTGTCATCCAGTACTTTGCAACAATTGCAGTGGCTGGAGCTAAAAAAGCCGAGACCGGCAAAATCCAGGTAAAACTGGTTGCCTTCCAAAAATCATTCTCACGGGTGATTGCTGCTTAATGAAATTTTCTTATACAGCCTCATAATGACTCTTTGTATAGGGTTCGCTGGAAGACCAAATCATTGCAGCCAACCCTCTCCTGGAGGCCTATGGTAATGCTAAAACTGTGAGGAATGACAACTCTTCTCGTTTTGTAAGTAATCATTTTATGAGCCTTCACATAATTTCTTTTCAATATTGTGAGTCAAACTGACAATTTCCGGTATATGTTCAGGGTAAATTCATCAGAATTCACTTTGGCTCGACTGGAAAGTTGGCTTCAGCTGATATTGAAACATGTACGTACTGGTTTCTTTCATTTTGGTAACATTGGTAGGATACAAATGCAGTATATTACATTGTTTGATGCATATTACTCATTAAGCCTTTTATATCAAACAATTACTCACAGATCTGCTGGAGAAGTCTCGTGTCACCTTCCAGTTGTCTGCTGAGAGGAGCTACCATATCTTCTATCAGCTGATGACTGGCCATAAGCCTGAGCTCCTGGGTATGTTTTGTATACATGAAATTTACAGTATATTACATATATGATAATGCGAAAAACTGTAAGTAAGTGCAGGCTTATACATTTCTTCTACTTTCAGAGGCCCTTCTGATCACCACCAACCCCTATGACTACCCAATGATCAGTCAGGGTGAAATCACTGTCAAAAGCATCAATGATGTGGAGGAGTTCACTGCAACAGATGTAAGCTGATGGTGTTTGAAATAAGAACAAATGAATGTTACAATAAGTGATTTTCTAAAAAGATTTGCTGTACATGAATTTCAGACTGCTATTGACATCTTGGGCTTCACTGGGGAGGAGAAAGTTGCCATCTACAAGCTCACTGGTGCTGTGATGCATCATGGTAACATGAAATTCAAGCAGAAGCAGCGTGAGGAGCAGGCGGAACCTGATGGCACTGAGGGTAACTGTGTTAATGATGTCATATTACATCATAATTTTACAACAAATGATATTACAGGGGGTAAACTTAAACCTTGCCATGAAAAAAATCGATTAAAAAAGAAACTGACCACACAACAAGAATACAATTATCACTTTGCCACACTGCTGAAAGAGCAACCATAACAAACTAACCATGAAAACATTTTTTTCCTTTAATCAGTTGCTGATAAAATCGCCTACCTCATGGGCCTGAACTCAGCTGATATGCTGAAAGCTCTGTGCTACCCAAGAGTCAAGGTCGGAAATGAGTTTGTGACCAAAGGTCAGACTGTTCCACAGGTAAAATGACAAACAGAAACTAAAATGTTGAAAAATTAAATAATCAACAATGAAAAATTGACATACTGCTATTTGTCCCCTCTTCAAGGTCAACAATGCCGTTATGGCTCTGTGCAAGTCTGTCTATGAGAAAATGTTCTTGTGGATGGTTGTTCGTATCAATGAGATGCTGGACACAAGGCAGGCCAGATCATTCTTCATTGGAGTGTTGGATATCGCTGGATTTGAGATCTTTGATGTGAGTAAAATAAAGAGTGATGGACTTGCTTCAAATGTCATCAGTATCGTCCTATGGGTCTGATGATGTTTTCAAAATTACAGTTCAACAGCTTGGAGCAGCTCTGCATCAACTTCACCAATGAGAAACTGCAACAGTTTTTCAACCACCACATGTTTGTCCTGGAGCAAGAGGAGTACAAGAAGGAAGGTATTCAGTGGGAGTTCATTGACTTTGGTATGGACTTGGCTGCCTGCATTGAGCTGATTGAGAAGGTAAGTGGCCACCAATACTGCTTTTTTCAAGGGCAAATGGTTGCTACCACAGATTAATTTCAACAAGAAATTTAAATTCTTCTCAGCCAATGGGCATCTTCTCCATCCTCGAAGAGGAGTGTATGTTCCCCAAGGCTACAGACACCTCTTTCAAAAACAAGCTGCATGATCAGCACCTTGGGAAGACCAAGGCCTTTGAGAAGCCAAAGCCTGCAAAGGGCAAGGCTGAGGCTCACTTCTCCCTGGTGCACTATGCTGGTACAGTGGACTACAATATCACTGGCTGGTTGGACAAGAACAAGGACCCCCTTAACGACTCAGTCGTTCAGCTCTACCAGAAGTCTTCAAACAAATTGCTGGCCCTCCTTTATGCAGCTCATGCATCAGCTGATGGTAAGAAACTAATAATGTGGCAATGTGCTATTTCACTTACTAATACATTCTTTCTTTTCCTTTAGGAAAAAAAACCTGAGCAGTGAACAAAGACTTAAATATTTGATGCCGTTTATTTTGAAAAACAGATGCTTCTGGTGGCGGCAAGAAGGGTGGTGGAAAGAAGAAGGGTGGTTCCTTCCAGACTGTGTCTGCTCTTTTCAGGGTATGATTAACATCCACAAAAGCTCAAGATCCAGCTAGTAAATAGATCACTTTTGTAGTCAACCTTTGCCTAAATGTTAATATGTAACCTGCCAGGAGAACTTGGGCAAGCTGATGACCAACTTAAGGAGTACTCATCCTCACTTTGTACGTTGCCTGATCCCCAATGAAACAAAGACCCCAGGTAAAAAGCCGACAGACCTACTCCTGTGTTTAATATTGCACAGTGATACAGAGACATATTTTAAATCATATAAACTGCATCTCTCAGGTCTTATGGAGAACTTCTTGGTCATCCACCAGCTGAGGTGTAATGGTGTGCTGGAGGGCATCAGAATCTGCAGAAAGGGCTTCCCTAGCAGAATCCTCTATGGTGACTTCAAGCAGAGGTGACTTTTCAGTATAAGCAGTTTGTCAAAGTTGTAATAAAACACAGAGAAAAATGTGACATGGATAGCTATTAACAAAACATGAATATGAATCACAATATCCTTTTGTAGATACAAAGTACTGAATGCCAGCGTCATCCCTGAGGGACAGTTCATTGATAACAAGAAAGCTTCAGAGAAGCTGCTGGGTTCCATTGATGTGGACCACACTCAGTACAAGTTTGGACACACAAAGGTACATTCTCAGACATTCATCATTGTGTTCTCTAGCATGTATGTTTGTTTCTCTTAGTTACTTATTTTAATGAAACACCATAGGTGTTCTTCAAAGCTGGTCTGCTGGGTACCCTGGAGGAGATGAGAGATGAGAAACTGGCTGAGTTGGTGACTATGACCCAGGCTCTCTGCAGAGGTTACCTCATGAGGAAGGAGTTTGTTAAGATGATGGAGAGGAGGTGGATTTATTATACACTATATAGAATTGTAGTCTAATCTGTGATGTAAAACAAAACATTTTTATATATATGAACTGTTTAATGTCATTTTTGCAGAGATGCAATTTTCACCATCCAGTACAACATCCGTTCATTTATGAATGTGAAAAACTGGCCATGGATGCATCTCTACTTCAAGATTAAGCCTCTTTTGAAGAGTGCTGAGACTGAGAAAGAGTTGGCTCAAATGAAGGAGAACTATGAGAAGATGCAGTCAGACCTAGCTACTGCCCTGGCCAAGAAGAAGGAACTGGAGGAGAAGATGGTTTCCCTGCTGCAAGAGAAGAATGACCTGCAACTGCAAGTGGCTGCTGTAAGTTTATCACAGAAGTGATCATGTGATATGTTTTGTTAATGGTTCATTCAAAATAAGACATCATATATGCCAAACCATAGGAAACCGAAAACCTCTCTGATGCTGAGGAAAGATGTGAAGGCCTCATTAAAAGCAAAATCCAGCTTGAGGCCAAGCTCAAAGAGACAACTGAGAGACTGGAGGATGAAGAGGAAATCAACGCTGAGCTGACTGCCAAGAAGAGGAAGCTGGAAGATGAATGCTCTGAGCTGAAGAAGGACATTGATGACTTGGAGCTCACCTTGGCTAAAGTGGAGAAGGAGAAACATGCCACAGAGAACAAGGTTCACTTTGTTTTGACTATCCTATACATACCTAAAATTGATTCTGATGCCATGGTGTGCCTTTTGATTTATATTTTTAATCTTTCACACTATTTTCAGGTGAAAAATCTCACAGAGGAGATGGCATCTCAAGATGAGGCCATTGCCAAGTTGACCAAGGAGAAGAAGGCACTCCAAGAGGCTCACCAGCAAACACTGGATGATCTCCAGGCAGAGGAAGACAAAGTCAACACTCTGACCAAGGCCAAGACAAAGCTGGAACAGCAAGTGGATGATGTGAGCACACAACTGCTTTGACCTTGTTG